>JAUZND010057098.1:0-18661 GCA_034780555.1 Coelogynopora nodosa
GTCATGGTCTATTTTTAGCCATGACTCATAAATCTATTTATAAGTGAGTCAGAATCGACTCTTCCTATACTACTATGACTAGGTTCTATATGATATTTTTTCACGATGCAGGATAAAACAGTTTATGCTCATATTTGTTATAGCTATATAATTATGCTGCAACAATATTATACAAAGTTTCGCAAAATGGTTCAGAAAGATTATTTAATTAGATAAACAAAATAAAATCGAACATTATGATATACTTGAATGAATATATTAAGTAAATGAAGTTTCACTTTTTATGATGTTGCCCAGCAACAGTAAAACTTAATGAAATATAAAATAAAAATGATAAATCTGCAATAAATGTATGTACACTAGTATGTCAAATATATTAAATAATGAATTACATTCAATTGTCGTAAATTATGATTTGCATAACAAAAACAAAGACAATTATTACAGTATATACATGAGGGATAATAACTAACAATATATATTTTTGTAAGTATGAAATGCAATAGCTGCATATCATATTAAACTAAACAATTATTTATTTTCTCAAAAATTATTCAACATTCACAATTAAAAATTAATAATAATTGTCCCTTTGTTCTTTAAAATGCTTTAAATACATCAATCTATTTTAACCATTTTAAGGAAGTAAACCCAAAAATAAATTATAAATTTTAATACAATGTAAATGTATACTTTGATTGCTTAATTCAAACTTGGTTATTGGTATCTATATTTCTGATATTATTGACGGGAAAGGGATATACAATTAATCGATTTGTTGGATTTTTGATTAACAGAATCGGCTTCAGGACTGTGCTGCGTTTTGACGAAACCATTACCTCGCACTTATAGACCACCAATCGGTTTCCGTGAAATGGAAGTCAACCGTGAGAGTATTACCCGGATTAGTAAGCTTGGAAATGGCAGTTTCGGAGACGTGTGGCTATGCAAATGGAACAAAATTTTAGAAGTAGCTGTCAAAACGTTGCGTCCTAATGCCATGGACCGGAGCAAATTCATCGAGGAGGCGGAACTTATGCACAAGTTACATCATCCACAAATCGTCCAGATTCTGGGTGTGTGCACTCAACCACCTAACGAAGAGGTGTACATCATAACGGAGCTCATGGAGAACGGGTCTCTCCTAGAATATTTACACAGTCCGTCGGGAGTCGAGTTGAAATTTAATCAAATGATTGACATGATGGCTCAGGTAAGTTTGTCTATTGAAAGTTTTGAAGAAATGTACAGAAATTGAAAAAAAGTTTAAAAAAACACATCAAATCCAATGGAGAAATAACTCACGTGTTGAAAATGTACTATTGAAGTGTAATATAAATGTAATATGCAACACACGCAACATGCTGACGTGTAGACTTTTAATTTAATGTCCGAATAATAACAAAAATTCTTCGAAATTTACAAAAAGTTGTCCTTTTACGCTATGAATATTTTATAAAAAAATAATTGCACAGTTAGAATATTATCACATTTTCACATTAATCGTTGATTTAAAAATATATAAATTTGATAAATTAGTAAAACATACACAGAAGTTTAAAAATAGAACTGGATTCATAAAAAAAATTTAACCATTGTTCAGTCTTGTGATTATTTTGTATACTTGGTAGTCCTTGGTGTAAGGGGAATCATCCTTTCCATTGATCGATTTATACATTTATACATCGACATATACATTAGACGTAAACATAATATGGTAACATCGAAAAAATAAACTGAAAAGTTATTTGTATGAACCTTAAATTTGCATAAATATTGTTTAAAACTCAAACAGACAGCAATAAAATTTGAAAATATCATAATCTGTTATTGGTGAATGTTTTTAAGCCTTTTTATTATGTCGTAATACCCAAAAAAATTAAAATAATGTTGGCATTAATTTAATGGATCCAATATAGCATACATTTACAAGATTTAATTATATCTATATGTTTCAAAGGTGATTAGCACGATTTTTTAAAAAAATGGTGTCACTTAATCTGGTCTTGTCCGAATCAGGTTATAAAATCAAATTTTGAGATCATGCGCTTATAATAAATGAATCACTTTAAAATTTGGCATAACAGTAACAGTAATATACAATATTTTATGACAACGAACAACAACGAACGAACAACAAGTACGGTTGAATATAATTTAATAAAATACAAATTTAAAAAATCGACCCGGTCGATACTGGTCCGAACAACACAAAATTCCATGTTTTTTCTAGATGTTTTTAATGCCCAAATTGTGTGTCTATTATGTGTGTATTTTATATGTTTGTTGTGCACCTACATAATATTTGATTCATGAGGGTAACTTTTTTATAGAAAAAATATCGAATTATGGATTTTAATTGGCTGTTAAAACCGGTCCACAGTTTCCACACCCAAAATATGAATATTTCATTTATTTCTTACCTAAGCAATATAATTTATATCGATAATATAAAATCGTACTTTATAAACTAAATGAAAAAACAAAAATAGAAAATTTTAAAATAATTTTTCGAAAGTCATAATTTCGGATTAAATAATAATTCAGAGGTCATTCACGTGACCATTCATAGGCCAGTCACATGACCATTCAGAGGCCAGTAACGTGACCATTTAAAGGCCAGTCACGTAACCTTTAGGGTACCGGATGCATTTTTATCGCTAAAATGACCTCAAGAAAGTGTTGTCCACTGGCTCTAATTTTTTGCACTATTGGCAGTGTCGTTCTTCAACAGTCAGTCAGATAATATATTGTATGTTCGGGGAGGGGGTGTGCAAACCTCTTCCCATTAAGGACTATGAAGGGTTAATATGAAAATAAAAACTCAATAGGCAAACGAGGAAAGTTAGTACACGATATTAAACAGCACATGTATTTTTTCAATCAGTGATATAATATATAAAATTTAGGCAAATATAAGCATTGTATGCCATGTTAATAGTGTGCAATTTTGAATGATATAATTAAATATTTTGATTATAGAATTTAAATATGATTAGAATATCGTTAAAAATATTAAAAATATGTATTAAAATTAAAAATATTGTTAAATATATGTATTTAATGAAAAACGTGATTAATTTTCATACTAGTTTATGATATCTTTTATAAATGAACACTATTGGAACGTATATATGAGACAATGTCATTGTATATATATATATTGTATATATGATAATATTTAAACTGACTGAACTACACTTATTTTGAGTGAATTATTTTAATTGTTATTTATAGTTTTTAATTATTATTATAATTGGTTATATATATATTTATATGTTTCTTTCTCCAAATAAAAGATTTCTGACGGAATGTCGTACCTTGAAGCTATGAATTTCATACATCGCGACTTGCGAGCAGCAAATATCCTGGTTTCGAAAGACATGATGGTCAAAGTAGCTGATTTTGGACTTGCTCGTGTCATAAGGGACCAAGGTAACGACGCGGATGGCCGTGTATATCTTCCCAGTGGAGGTAAGTGTGATTCTAATGATAAAGATGACAATTTAATAATATATTTAAATTGCGTTTTGTAATTATAAGTATAATATGTAGTAATAAAAATTTCGATGTAAAAAAAAATATTATCATTCTTGTTCTGCAAAACTAATTTTTAGTTTTAAATTTAAAACACATATTCAATTATTATTTTAAATATTAAATCTAATAGAAGACATACTGTATTTGTTTTTTAACATTATAAATATGTGAATAGAATAGTAATAATTAGCTTACAGCTGTAATAATTAAAAATAGAAACACTGAATTTTAACGTTAATTTTATTAAGTGAATTTGTTTATTGTGTAATATTAAAGGAATGTTGGTACAATAAAACTATATAATTGGTAATAACTACAACGCCAGGAGAGTAAGAAAAACAGATGTAGGAGATTATTGGTATAACATTTAGATTATTCAATTAAAATATATATTAGTGAAATAATAAAAATGATTATTATGATTCAAATCATATCATCGGCGACACTTTTTAATAGACTAATACATATATGAGTCATACCAGAAAGTATCCTGTTTAATATATTGTATTATGAATAACAATGGCAATACTGAACTGCTGATTTAAACTGTGATTTAGTTAGTATTTAATTATATGTTTAATTTGAAATAAGTAATATTTTTACTTGTAATAATTTATTCTCGGATAAAACGACCAATGCAGCAGATATATTTAATATTTGCCCTATTCAAATTTTCAAAAACAAACGTTTGACCAGCCTTTCTTTTAAGCCTAACTCCGATATGTTACAGAATAGTTTCAATTACAATCTCGTACATACTTTATAAAAAATCTGTTTTTTATGTGAAATAAATATTGTATTCAAAGTTACAACTTAAAATCAATTGACATTTTTTTTGAAGTTTTACAAATTTACAAATAATAATATTTTTTACTTATTTTACTAAGTTTGCAATTTTTTATAATTTCTTTAACTAATTTTTATAATTTATTTTATAATATATTTTAATAATGTTAATAATTTGTTTTAATAATTTCTTTAACTAATTTTTATAATATCAAAACTATGTAAACCCCAATTCAGCGGGATAAATATTCAACATTTTTTAAAGATGTTCTTATAAAAACTAAACAGTTAACAACAATAATTAACTCATAAAATAGAATGGAATAAGTAATAAGTAATACATACTGTATTTATGCAAAAAATACATTTATTCATATTATTAAATTTTTATCAGGTACGTAAAACTGTTAACCTATTCAATAATTCTGTTAAAAATTGGTTACGCCAGTTCATTTTTAAATTTAATAAACAGTCAAGTTTAAAACAAAAGATCGCTATTTCATTTTAGTAAACAAAGGAAAATCTTTACATCGTTCCTTCTCGCATTCTGAGGTGTGAAATGTGATGGTAGGATCCACATTACTGTTCGCTTTTAGTTGCCTTGTTTTTTAACTGGTTAACTATTATGCTTATTGTTATCCAGGATATATTGTATAAAAAGTAAAAAAGGATATTCACCTTTTTATATTTTTATATCTAAACTTATTTACAATGTACAAGGATGTTCGAACTCAGAATATTTTGTTTCAAGTTTTACATAATATTAAAAAAAAATTTAAAGTGGTTTTAGATGAACTTCGATACGCTTATTTCATGTATTTAATTCAGTTTTGTTGCTACTTATGTCAACACTTTTTATGCAGCTATCTTTTTTTATTTGCTGTTTTGGTTTGTCTGTCAGTTAATTGTTTTTCACAGGTTCTTTAAATTCGGTCATTATTGGTTTGTGTCGTGTGTTTTCTTTTCTCAGTTGCCTGTTTGGTTGTTTTAGAATATTGTATATTGTTCTCCTTTGGTTTAGTTTGGTGTCGTGAATCTTGTTATGTTTGTTGCTATATTCATTAAAAGTTATTGCTTATTTATGATAAAAGGGTGAGGATTTCATATGTTTAAATTATTAGATAATTATATAAATTATTAATTTACATGTCGACCAAAATAAATTCACAAACAATATATTAATATATATTTTATATTAAGTACACAATAATAATAACTACATTTAATAAAAACCTAAAATTATTTACCTTTATTACCTATCCATCAATCAATTAATAATAAATATTTGCATGATAAGTATTTTCTTTCTATTCACATATTTATTAAGAACTGTTTTAGCCGTTTACCATAACTTGTTTAATGTGTAAACATACAATTAAACATATTAATGAAAATGTGTATTATTCAACAAATTTTTTTTCATGATTTTTCTTTTTTTTCTACACACAAAGAATAAGATAGTTTGATAACATACGTACAATTTTTGCTATGGCTATTTTTGTAAAATAATCAGTTTTTTTAGCATTACATTTTTACTACATTATCCATCGGCTACTTGTGAGTTAAATTAGGAACGCAAATAATAAAAAATATGTATTAAATATTATCCAATTGGCACAGGTGTCAACTTTTAATTATGCACATTTACTCAAATTTAATATTTCACCAAAATGTTTGCCAATATATATTGGTATCCATGAGAATACCATTATATATTTAACCATAACTTAAAACATATTTAAAAAGTATAAATACGCAATAAGTATTATATTATTCTATCAAAATCAATATTACGAATACTTACATTAAAATCCAATACGATAAATAACATATATAGCAGTAGATATACATATTATATATATATAAAATTCGATTTATCGAACTAATTATCTCGGTGTTCAATTGTATTAAATTGATTTAAAATATATTAGTTATTATTATTATTAGTTACATGAGGACACTCAAAATAACTATTTCAATAAGTTGTTGTAATTTTGAAAAAAATAAAAATACAATATATTGTTTAATGGAAAATGTAATCCATGGTTTCCTTAACAATTGAATAATCTTTTTTATCTACTTTTCCTAAAATAAGAATTTCAAACCACATGAAACACATTTTTATAGTATTCAATATATAATTTCTGATGACATAGTGATTGATGTGATTGAGTTTATTCCAATATAATTAATGATATGAAATAAATTGTAATAAATACCAACGCCGCTAGGCAAATTTCGATATGAAAATGATAATAATAATAAAAATTTAATACCAACCAAAAATGGTTAGTGATTTCTTAAGAACCTTTCTTAAATATATATTTTTTCACTCTTAAATTTCAAATACTTTCTGTTTATTGCAGTACTCTTTTGATAATAAATACTCATGATTATATGCACACTTATAACTATTTTTACATTTAATAATTTAATCATAATTATAATTTAAATCATGGGTATTGGTGCTTTTAAATGATTTTTTTAAATATCTTTAATCAATAAATCTCAACAATAAAATAAATATGAATAGTCTACTAAATGGTATGAACATTATTATAATATATTAAACTCATACGTATTATTGATATTTTTATTAAGAATTCAAACAAAGGTTATCATGAGTATACAATGGTTCAAGAATAACATTTAGAACATGTATATATTGAAATAGATTTTTTTTCATTTCAGATTTAAAGTTTCCAATCAAATGGACTGCTCCTGAAGCAGCCCTGGATCGATGCTTCAGTATCAAGTCTGATGTATGGTCTTTTGGGGTTCTCATGTTTGAAATCGTGACACGAGGGAGAGCGCCCTATATAGGTAAGAAACTTACAAAAGATGGATTTCATGTATACGTTGTACCATATATTTGTGAAAATATTTGAGTTATAATATGTAGGCTACATTTTAAAATAAAAATATTTTTTCAATGCAACAACGACTTTGTTGAACTTTATCTTTTGTCATTAGATTATTTTCCTTGTTTTAAACTCTGAATAAAAATGTATATATGTATAAATATAGTAAGGAAGGTACACTTTCAGGTCAAAAATAATTTAATTCAAATTTTAACAGTTTTTAAATAAAATCCACCATCGTAAATTGGATTCCACTATTATATTTCAAATGAAATTCTAGCCTTAATACTACCATGATCGACAACTGCAACCTTTTAATACTTATTACTTACTTTTAACCATAATATTTATGTATTATTAATTCGAATTCTAAAATGAATTGTGATACTTATTATTTTACTTTATACAGTATATAATTAAATTAGTTTTTCGTCATTATTAATATTAATATCGGTGATATAAAAAAAATTAAATTTTTTGTTTTATTATGTTTTATTACATATTATTTTATATATATTGTATATATCTATTGTATGTATTTTTCACTAAACAATTTTTGTATGTTATTTTGCTTACGGTTTTTAGTATCACATTTATATAAAGGGATTTCAGAGATAAATCCTGAAAAATTAGATTTTTTTACGAACATTCACAGAATTCACACTTTTTTTATAATTTAATAAAATATAATGAAATATTATACATATAATTTATACATATTAAAAATTTATTAATTTAAAAATAGTAATGTTTAGAAAAATTTGACTCTGCTTAGATTATTTAATTTTTGTAAATTATCTAAATTATTAGTAATTTTTTTAATTTAATTTGTGATTATTATTAAATATTGCTTAGACAAAAAAAAAAGATTAAACTATGATATATACAATAGACGAAATAATCTCGAAACATTTACTTGAATGCATTTAATAAACAAATTAATAAATCAATAAATGCAATTAATCCAACGATGTTGTTCATAGCACAATAAAACACTAAATGAAAAATAAAATACAAAATAAAAAACAATTAATAGCACAGACATTTTTTTTCGTAAAATTAAATCTCCATGATGATAAACGCTTGATTACCCTGCAGGTATGAATCATCGGGAAATCCTCGAAGAAACAAACAAAGGATATCGAATGCCTAATCCTCACGATGGGAAAGTAAACTGCCCTGATGAGGTCTACGAAATTATGATCCAGTGCTGGGATGCAAAGCCGTTAAATAGACCCACATTTGTGTATCTGAAGAGTATTTTTGACGATTGGATAGTTTCCACAGAAGTAAAATACCTCGAGGGTCAAATGTGACATTATACAGTGTAGCAGTAAAGTAACTGATGCAATTTTGATAAGAAACATATTTACAAAAAAGCTTTTTCATTCCTGAAAATTATTTCTTTTGAATTCCACAAATTGATGATACTTATTTTCCTTATATTTTCCTTAAGAATAACATCCTTCTTGTATTTGTTATTTACATCACTTGTTACATTATGACTCACAAATGCGATTTTTTCATTTAATATTTTTCATTGGCGAAATGTTGTAATTGAAATATTGACTTTGGAAGCTACAATGTTATTATCTATAAATTTAAGTAGTATTCTTTGAAAATTGTATACGTAATATTTATTGGAAAATAAACAATGAATTAAATAAATTAATATATTCAATGCAAACTATTTAAAGAAATATTTTATGTTGTAATGTTTAAAATATATTGATTAGTACATATTGTAAAAACTGTTTCAGATGTAATTGTTTGAACAACTTCAAACAAATTTGTATGTTTTGTATAATGTGATTTATTTTGTTAAAATTAAAAGGATTATACATAAAGGTTGTGTATTACATCAAATATATTTTAATAAACCAGTGAATTATTAAATAATGTTAAATTAAGGATTTGTATATAAGCTTTGTTTCTGTATTTTTTTATAACATGTCCATTATTGTGATTTTATGAAAAACTATATTACTTAATAATAAAAATATTAATAAATAAAACTGTGAATTATTATCGATGTTTACTTATTTATTAACAATATTTTTTAAACTTCAATTACAATTATTACGAATATGCATTTACACTTGAAGACACCTGTACTTGCATAAACAGATATGTGTTCATTCGTTTTAAATATACTATTTATTAAACTTAAAATACATTTGAAATATATAACAAAATTATTATGAAAATAGAAAATATATTGAAATAACAAAAACTTCGTTTTGATACAATTATTAAATGGCAGCTTTAATGAATTAGTGTTTAGAAAAACAGTAATGAACTATGTAAGTGTCCTTAAGATGTAAAGTGAGAACTAGGTATAAATTGGAAATATAATTATTCAGGATACTTTTAAGTGTAAATCTTGATTTATGGTCAAACTCATAGATCGCCCAAACATTACAACACATTTTCGCTTCTTAATGTGTAAAGCGAAAAATAACTTTGATAAGGATTTTCAACGACACTTTTAATTCCTTTATTTTTATTTTCGTTTCATTCCCAACGATCATTTTTTGTACCTATCTAAATTGCCTTCTTTTTTATTCCTTTTTAAAAATGTTTCAATAGTTTTATAGCTTCTATTTTACAGCAAACACATTAATATATATAAAAAATTAATGCTTAAAAAAGCATAAAGTTATTCATTTTTATGCTGCATAAAATGACTTCAGTAAATTTGAAGGATGAAATTTATTATTTTATGTTTGATTTTTTAGCTGACTGTTTTTTGAAGCAGTATTTATAATTCACTTCCATAGACATCGGATTTTTTAAATATATTATTTACTTAAGATGAATAAATTATTGATTCCGTTATGTCAATGATCTCAATTAAAAATAAAATACAGTTGGATGTTTTAATTATTACATCTTTTTCTAAATACATATAAATGTATGCATGTACTATATAAGTTAAACAACGAAAACGTTTATAAATAATTTACAGTTTTAGATATTTTCTAAATATTTTCTTGTTAGGTGCAGAAAATATATCGTAAATTAAAAACTTCTGGATGTCTAAAATTAAAAAAATATGTTTTTTTATAATCAACACTGAGAATACAGAGTACTAGATTAAAACATACAACTAAAAATGTATACAATACATATTAAGAGTAGGAAGTAGTGTGCAAAGAACTAGAAATTATATTATAAACATTGTCAGTCTAATTTATTATTTATATTAAAATATATATATTAATCAATTTTGGAGCTGCATATTTACTGGGGTGTGCAAATAATTGGATATTAAGTAAGAAATAAGAATCAATGTTCATCAAAATCCCAATTTATCATTAAAATATACCATTATTTGTTGAACCCAAATTATTATATTTTATGTGTAAATAAATCTATATATATATATATACTTTTTTTTCAATGTTAACAGATATAATTAATCCATGAAATTTGTACGTTTGTTTAAATATTATGTATATTTGTTGAAAAAAATATTTACTTCATTAATATCGATAACTACAATTAAAAAACATTAATTAAATGAGATAGACAATTTTATTTGAGATATATGAAAAGTCAATTATAAAATAATCCAAATATTAATTTTTCGGATATTCTGTATTTTAGCACCTTTGCTAAAAACGTGACGTGACGCATTATCCAAACTTATAATTAATGTAATCATTTGTATCTACGGAGTATCCCATTTGTATCCCGATATTTAACTCATAAAACTTTTAACAAATTTAGTAAGCTAAAATTACAGCTGTTTTTATAATAACATTTTTTTATTTAATTTGGATAGAGCATGTTAGTTAGAAAATGAATAAACAATAACCATATAAAAAATATTGACCCTTTGGGGGGACCCCTCTCCTGATCACAAATCAATTAACTGCTTAAGAACTACATTATCGACTGCACTCTAATTTGGAGCCAGCTATACAAATTCTCCGTTTATATTATGTTGTTTGACCTAGTACTAACCGGATGTGTTAACAAATTTGAAATTGTTACCCTGAATTCCAAAAATACTAAATATATGTGAAAATTTGGACATCAATAAGTTGAATCAGTCAATGGGAAGGATGAGTTCTAGTGGGGGGGAGCTACCATGTATATAGAAAATCACAGGGACTATGAAGGGTGAAAACAGCAAGATCATGTTTGAAAATATAATATTCAAAATCGGGTGTTACTTATTATTCATCTTGTATATCTAATATCTTGCAGTAAATCATTTAAGTATTCACATAATAAACAAACTGACTATTAGTTGTGAATCTCAAGTAGTATGTTAATTTATGTTCATATTGATTGAGTCAATGCTGCTACGTACATTTATGAGAACAATAGCAGGTGAATGTTCTATATTTTGTGGAAATATCACCTTATATAAGACCATAATATATATATATATATATATATTTGTTTTGTCGAATTGTTTAGTAACAATGGAATAATTACTTTAAATATGTTACACTATGTTTGCAAGCGATAAAGAAAAAATTGTTAAACAATTATTATAAAAACTGAAATGGACAATAAAATCGTTTAAGTTGTTATTAATGCGTAAACAAGTTTGTCATATGTTGACATAACATCCTCAATAAGAGTCTAGTAGTTATTCCAGTTTATTAGAAGGCACTGATATCGATACATAAGAGGCCCAATTTGTATAACACTACGAGCCGAGAGATTCGTGATATTTCTCTTCGGTAGCAACCACCCAATCGTAAAAGATGTTCTTCAAATGGTCAAATGTCGGCCTGTTCTCCGGAAGGACCTCCCAACACTGGCGCATTATTGTGTAGACTTCATCGGTACAGATTACATTCACTCCGTCGTGGGGATTTGGCATTCGGTACCCCTGGTTTATTTGTTCCAGGATTTCGCGATGTGTCATGCCTTTGCAAAGATTAGATAAAGTTTACAGATAAAGTATGAGACAAAGTATATACCATTCAAATCATATATATATTTTAAACCTGGTTGTCTTAGATAAGATTTGGGACCATGTTGCTTATGTAGATAAAAACCATATGAAGAGTTATTGACAAATATCATGACAAATAGTATCAAACCTAAAATTATAATCAAATTTAACCAAAAGCGGTTGTGATAAATTTAACATCAATATTTAAATTATACTCCATATTTATCATTAGTTAAAGTTTTTGTTGATGACATCAATAATATTAATGGATACTATTGTAAATGACACTGTACAAAGCTGATTTTAATATCTTTAGAATTGGATAATCTTCTTTAAAAATAAATAGGTAAGTTTACAATATTTTCAAAATTGATGATTCTAAACATGTTTATTTTTCATTACATTGTATGATAGTTTACTAATTAAGGATAGGTATATGTATTCAGTTATATGTATTTATTCTGACTTTATAAAATATCTTGATGTAAGAGTTTTGTTTTTGAAAAGTTAATTGATTAATTACCTATAAGTCAAAGAATAAAATAATATAATATAATAACCACTTTCCAGGTTGGTATTTTGTAAAGGGGATTTGTGATATTTATGAATGTTTTTGAATGGCAAATATAATACTTTCGTAATATTTTAAAACTTTAACATTTTTACAATTGTTACAATTTTACAACTGTTAAGCTAAGAACGAGGAAGGGCAGAGGATACCCTCTCAACATTTCCAATTGTTACACGTGAACCTCCCATTTATACAATTCAAAAATAGTAAAAGCAAACCCGAAAGCTGTTGTCAAGAGTTTTTGACCCAGCGAATACTTTTCTCATATAGTTGTTTTAAAAATAAAGTTATTGATATGGCATTTTCAAGTCCTATCCAACGCAATGTCCTAATTTTTTAGTCATATTTGAGTAATTAAAATAGCTGCTTATTACAAATAAAGAAAAATGATAAGGTTATACTTAAAAAACTCACTAAAATTTAGATATAGGTAATACATATTTATGATTATCTTCGATATTGGTCCATATTTTGTAATATATATATAATAATAATAATAATATATTATATATATATATATTTTAGTTGAATATATACAATATATTATACAAATGTTGACGTCACCATATTGACATTTCATATTAAGTTTATTGATTATACCAAAATGAATAATACACTATTTTATTAATAAGGAGTCAATATATTTAAATTATATTTATTATGTATGAGTTGAAAATATGATCATGATCGGTCAAGTAATTTGAAAGTTTTACTGATACGTTTTTATAAAGAAATTTACGAGCTGTTGTTTAGAAATAATGTAATAGGACACGTATAACTTTTCAAGATTAAATGTTAGCAACATATTTTTTTAAATTGTAATTTTAAAATAACATACTCGTACAAAGCAGAGTCACATGGACAGAATATCTGCCACTAATGTTTTGATCATTATTTAATGATGAATTGCGTTTTCTTTGTTTCATGGCTTAAATATATTTTATCACATAATTAATATTAATAAATATTTTTACGATTATTTGGAGTACACTTTTAGAGTATGTTGTATTTTATTTTCATAATTGATATAAAATGAGAATGTTAAACTCAACGATTATACTTATGAAACCATTTCATTACAAAAAATGTTGCATCTACAGAACTATTTCACTAAATGGAAGCTCATAATCTTCTAATTATATATAATTGGTAGAAGAGAAAGAGTGGAAATTCAATTGATTTACTGAGTATTCCAGAAACGTATATATTATTTAATTAATTAATTAATTAATGATGCGGTTGGGTTTGTACCACAACCTACTTTGAGTTGATTTGAGTACTTTATTTGTAACTATCTTATCATAAGAGCCATGTTGTCGCTAATGAGGCAAAGTATGCATATCTACTCTACATATTCTTTATATATATATATATTCTATGGTTGCACCTTCATCATAATATCGTGGTTAAATGGAATTTTTCGGAACCATCATTGAAGTGGTTACATTTTACTCACACTTACACCAAAGTTAGTAAGATGTGATTCGATAAACTTTGATCACTATTAAAATATAAATTACAATAATTAATATTTGGTATACTTTAGAAGATAAAAACTTTTTTTTTTCCCAAATACAATTAGTTTCCTTAAAACAAAAATTGTTTTATGAAAATATTAACGAGTTTACCTTAACAATTAATAACATAACTGTATATAAAATATATAACATAAAACACTATAAAAAACTATAACTGGGTTTGCAACAATCTTACCTGGATATGGTGTTCTTCCTCGTGTTACAATCTCATAAATAAGAACCCCAAATGACCATACATCAGATTTGACACTGAAGATTCTATGTGACGCTGCTTCAGGAGCAGTCCATTTTATTGGAAACTTTGTTCCTAGAATTAAGATTAAATCAAATGGAAATATATGTATACAATTGGTTTCTTGTTTTGTTTTAACTTACTCACACTTATATATATACGTAGATTAGATAATAATATAATATATTGTATATAACCTATTTATACTATACTATGTACATATATATATATAATGTTTGATTATAATACAAACTGAAACAACATGATGTTTAGGAAGTTATTTTAAAAATATAGAATTAATAAAAATACTTTCAAATTAAATAATAAAATGAATAATTTTGAGTGAACTGTGATATTAGTTATATGTATAAATATATATATAGTGAAATGTGATACATAGAATTTATAAAAAACAATTTATATGTGTGTTTATATAATGCGCTATGCTTTTCTTGTAATGTATTCCTATATCGATCTTTGAAAAATTAGGAAAAAGAATAATTAATACTGTGGTTGGTGAGGGAAATCATAAAATATGTTTATAATTATTTCACACTTCAAAGGCGTTATTTGATATAATTTGAAACATTTCGAAGTTTTGTTATATTACTGTATCACATATAAGATTAATTATTATATTACAATTTTACTGGCAATTAAATAAACAAAAATTGATCGATTATAATTAAATTATTTGATAATTTGAAAAAGAACACATTTTATTTGAAAAGAAAACATATTACAATAAAATCTAACATAAAAATAAGTGTGACGTAATAAGTAACAGAAATACATTTATACTAATATTATAAACTTTTAATGGTTTTATAAAATTAAAAACATAAATGTAATATAAAATTAATATTAATTTACAAATTGTTATTCACATGTAAAATTATTACATTATTGTATCCATTTTTTACAAATTTATCTATCACTATCCTATTTATTTCCTTTTTTGAATAATGTTAATTGTACAGTTAGTTGTATTTATATATTTAAAATTTATTTATTTACGTTCATTATGTTTACAGTATTTTATTTATAGCATTTTACGAATCTATATATTAAAATAATAAATTTCAATATTAACCTTTTTTAGCTTGATCATCATCATCCAGCGCTTTAGACACTTCTGCAAGTCCAAAATCAGCCACTTTACATCTTATTTCTCCTGAAACTAGGATATTCGCGGTTCGCAAGTCACGATGAATATAATTCATTGATTCTAAGAAAGCCATTCCCTCGGAAACCTGAAATGAGTAAATCATAATTATGGGCAGTAAGCAATAACTGAAAAAAGAACCCTCACATTTTCACGGGAATAAGTAAGTTTGTTACTTCCACACGTATCGGTAACTTTCTTCAGTAACAAGATTGTATTAACTACAACATAACACAATTAAGTCTTATATAAAACAATTCGGATATTACTGATTACAACAAACAGATGAATAGGAGGAGAGTGAATACACAGTGATGTAAAGCAGATTAGCGAAGAAGCGTTAAAAGTTGCGTCCCGCTACATGCATTTATTAAATTATTAGAACATTTATTAATGTACGTAGCTTCCAAAGATAGCCGTGCATAGTAGGATCTTTCCACTACTACAATCCTGCAATTAAATTTGCTAAGTTCAGACTGAGAGTGTGAATGCGTATGGGCAGGTGCGGATCCAGGATTTTGAATTGAAAAGGAATAAAATATAGAAATACGCCCCTCCCTAAAATAACAAACAAATAATATTATATTTTCCTATCCCCCCACCTTAATAATATGTTGTATGTTTTATTTGCTTGTAATTTACGCCTCTCTCCATGACCATATTGATTATATGTTTCTGTATTATCTTCTCCTATAATTTACATCCGCCTTAATGTATTTCTTTACTATATTTTCCTGTAATTTACGCTTCCCCCCTCCATAATGATTGTGTGTGTTTTATTTGCAGGGAAACGCCTACAACATTTCTCTAGTAATCTTTTCTCTATGGTACAAACGTATCGTATGACACACAACAACCAGTATGAGTAGGTTTGGAGAATATTTCAAAATAAAAACAGTTTAAACTTCGACTAATCAAATTAACATTTTTATAAAATAAAAATGTTTTTGTTTCATCTGTGCGGGGACTTAGAATAAAAACTCAAATAATTCTAGTATTTCCTATTGATTATTGCTCAATTTGCGGTTTTCATAGCATTCTTTAAGTACTTCCTCAAACAACATCACAATACCATGTGTATTTATACTTAATAAGAGTGAACTTATTTACATATTTGCTGGGAGCAAGATATTTTTGAATTCTTTATGTCAAAACATTCTTAAGAATAGTAATTTTAGATTTGAATTTTGAATTTCTAATTAATTTTTGATTATTAAAAAGTTTTAATATGTGCTTATCTGAACTTATATCAATTATAAACATAATTAAAAAGGAAATTTATCCAAAACCTAAAAAGTTATTACTAAATTTTTAACAAATCAAACACCACAAAAAGCATATTTTGATGTTATTATCCCTTATTATATGTAAGGGGATAAAATCCAATTTCTTTTTAAAGTCCGTTAGTATTTTTAATAAAAAATCAGTTAGAATATTAATATACTGATTAAAATATTTGGAAAAAGCAAACTTATTATTTTTATATTATTTCATTAAATAGCTATGTATTATATTCATATATGTTACGTATTTTATATTTAAATAATATCCATACAATAAAGTAGAATTTGTTGATATTTTAAACAATATTTTTAATAGAAAATTATAAAAGAATTGTAATTAATTATTAGAATTATAACCATTTATTTAAAAAAATGACCACTCACTTGACCCATCATATCGATCATGTCTCCAAATGTCAATTGTGCTCCATGTTGACCTTGCAAATATTCCAGTAGCGATCCATTCGCCATTAGCTCGGTAATGATATATACCTCTTCATCTATTGGTTGCGTACACACCCCGAGAATCTGAACAATTTGTGGGTGATGCAGATTGTGCATTATTTCGGCTTCCTTGATAAACATGTCGCGTTCCATGGCATTGGGACGCATAGTTTTGACGGCTACCTCCAGAACATTGTTCCACATACACAACCACACATCGCCAAAACTTCCGTTTCCCAGTTTTTTTATCCGTCTGATGCTCTCGCGGTTAACTTCAATATCACGGAAACCGATTGGAGGTTTGTACGTGCGTGGACAGGGTTGAGTTAAAGGACAACAAAGTCCTGACATAGGTTCTATTAAACAATAGGAATGCTGAGTCGTATAAGTAAATTAATAAAATATAGTAATATCGTTTCTATAAATTAAACCTTTTAATTATGTTACGAAAGCATATTCAAAAGTGGGGATATTAGACAGCTCTGTTTTATCCTTATAGTTAATATGACATATTATCAGAATGAAGGCTATACTCATTAAAAGATTGGTAATTAAAAATTCTAATTAATTTAATTTCAATCTAATTAAAAGAATGTCAATTTTTTAAATATTTTCAACTTTAATTTTTTTTTTAAAACTACAAAATTATTTTTTAATAAATATTTTAATATTTGAAATTTGAAATCATTTAATCTAATTTACACATTTTAATGTAGTAGAATGAAATTAAATAGAATGACTAGCAGAATAGCTATGAGTCAGTGATTATTTTTTTAATTGTTTGAAATTTGACAGAGTTCTAGACCTTTTACCATCGTGATGTATTATTGTCATATATTGCACGATAATTTCAATGAGTATTCTGACGTTCACTAAGCTTGATTCTGCTACTTACACATTTATTTCAATGAGAATTCTGACTAAATGGATCTAAATATTATGAATTTATAATTTGGTTAAAGTTCACTTATATTATATGACCAATCAAAATTAATTAACATAATATAGAGCCAATCAGATAGTGTAAGAGACCATCTAAAATTTTTAAAATAGTAAATGAACCATGTTGTAGACCATATAAATTATTAGAAAACACATATACAATGATTACATTCATGATAATTTCGTGAAAATTCAGTTATGTATATGAATAACTGGAATTAATTAAGACAATATAGAACGAAACAGACAATGTAAGAGTTATCCAAAATTTAAAAAAAACTGTTTTTTGATATATAAGAATAAAAAAATATTTATGAGAATAATAAATTATTTATGAGAATAATAAATTATTTATGAGAATAATAAATTATTTATGAGAAT
>JAUZND010057109.1:0-41208 GCA_034780555.1 Coelogynopora nodosa
AGAAAATACACTGATTGATATGATGTGTTTAGTTACCCCCATTATGATGCACTTGGGTATGTCCCGCTACGGGCACGAACATTTATTCAGCGGGCACGGACGGGTTAACGGGCAAATTTTTTTAAAATATAAAGTTTAATTAATAATAAAAATTATACCTTATAAATAGCAGGTCGTTAACAATTTAATAGTCCAAATTCGCTGTTATATGTGAATTTAACTTCCTTTATAGACACAAATTTTTTATAAGAAATTATATGGTTAAAACCAAACTTCGTTTTATTATAAAAAATTATAAAGATAGCTCGTAAAATACGGGCATTAATATACGGGCACGGACAAGGCATCAGCCTAGAAATATCACGGGCGGGCTACGGGCATTTTAAGGGCTGATGCATACCCCAGATGATGCATCACGACAATATTTTTTTATAAATATAAATTATGTTTGGTTATTATATTTGTTATTAATGTTTAATTTATTTATCTGGTTATTATTTTATATATTTAGATATTAGATATTTCATACATTCTACAAAAAAACAAATAGAATGTATACATTTTCATATTATACACATTCTATACAACATATACATTATTCAAATATAAATATTTAAATTAAATTAGATCTAAAAAATTCCATGGAGTATTCTCACTTGTAGATTTGGCAGGTAACGAAAGAGGTGCTGATACTATGAATTCAAACAGGGAAACTAGAATGGAAGGTGCTGAAATTAATAAAAGTTTACTGGCATTGAAGGTTTTGTACAATATTTTTATTATATAAATTCATTATCAGGAATGTATCCGAGCTCTAGGACGCAAAAATTGCCACGTCCCTTTCCGAGGATCTAAATTAACATTAGTATTAAGAGATTCGTTCATAGGGGAAAATTCAAAAACGTGCATGGTAAAATGTTTTAAATAATAATTAAATTTTTAAGATTGCCAGTATCGCCCCAGGATTAACATCATGTGAACATTCACTTAATACCCTCAGATATGCAAATAGGTATAATTACATTAATATATTATTGTGTAATTCATGATTTATTTTAGAGTCAAGGAACTTGGGCCTATCGGATTAATGGATGATTCAATAAAGTAAAATATAAAATAACATTATTTTATTTTTAGTCAACATCAAGATTCTGAAACTGATGATATAAAGATGACACATTTTTTAAACGTCGAAGTGGCAGCATTAGAATATCACGCACAATACATAATAGTAAATATAACAATTAAACAATAATATTGAATATTAGACATCTGCAGATAAACTCAAGGATTTAAACAAACTCATAAAAGTAACTGAAATTGTGGATTACGACGTTGATGGTTTTTTATACAAATTCTTTTTAAAAATTTTTTAAAAAAGATTACTGCACAAAACTGCAAAAGTACGTCTCTCAACAGAAGGAAATGCTGGAAACTTTAAATAGTAATTTGTTGTTATTTAAATAATTACTTACAAAAAAAATTAAGAAAAAATACATGCCTTTAAAACTCAATACAATGAAAATAAACAACTTATAAACAAATTCAATGAACGAAACGGATAGAATTATAAAGATTATAATGTACATAATTGTATTTTAATATATAATTTACAAAAATAACAATAACTGTTTCATATAATATATAAAATTCTCGTGTCTTATAAATCACAGGTGTGTACTTGTGGTTCAAACATTTGATGAACAAAAGTGTTGTAAAAAGATCTATAAGAAATTCTGCGTGAATGCTTTTTTATTATTTTAGAAATGTATTTTGAACGTTTTTCTGAGGTGTAGCCAAATAATCTAAATTTATTATAATTTTTTAAAAACTGAATACTTTATGTTTTCTATTCTTTTTAGTCGACTAAATGAAATAACAGTTTCAACCACAAAAAATCCCAACATTCTCCAATTGACCAAAAATCCATCAGAAATGTGAATTGTAGATATTCTGGTGCTATAATAGATAAAATCAATGATTAAATTTACAACATTTTTGAAATTACATAGACTGTTGCATAAATATATTGTATTGGAGTTTGGATATCGGAGAAATCTCAATAACTTCATAAATGTTATTTATACAATTTAAGGAAATATTTGGTTTATTTTTTAGACATATTGCCATTTTTTGGGATATTGTGACTAAACAAAATAAATATATATTATATATATATATATATATATATAATGTTATTTAATGAAAACTTTTAAAATCTGGACAATAAGGTGTATCTGCGTACCAAAGTACCAAAGTTATCGTCGATACCGAATGGTCCAGACAATTGGCATCAAAGTTTTTAAAAACGTCGACTAAAATATAATTAAAAAGTTTTAAAAGTAAAAAACCTCCGTTATCGAGTTCTTCTGGAAGCACAAAATGGAAGTAAATTTTAGAAAATTCGCTTTTCCACATCCTCGTCCTATGGAATGTATTTGTAGAATCAGACTAGAAAGTTTAAATAATAAGTCATCTTTGAATGAAAAATTTTACTAAATAAAAAGTATCTGAAGTTCTGACAGGTACTCCAATTGATGAAAAAAACTCACAAAACTTGACACAATCAATTGCAGAAATATCACTAGTACTATCATTGTAGACTGAAACAAAGACTACATCAGTTATCGTCACTTGCATATTGTCCAACTTGAAAAACATGGATTCAGGGTTTTCAATATTTGACAAAATGCTAAAATTTGCTGCATATTGGGTATTTAAATTCAAAGAAGTGTAATTGAGGCTAGTCAAGAACCACCATACAATGTTAAATTCAGTGTTTAGTCTATAATAAAAGAAAACTTAATGCATTAAAATATAAAAAATACATTACTTGTCGGGTTCTTGACACTCAACATCCTCGTTCATATAGTCAGCCACGTCTTGAGACATTGATTCTTGTATAAGTTTCTTGTATTCTTGTAAATCAGGGTTTGAAATTTCCTTATCTGCATAAAAAGCATTTCTCCATCTATCTTCAATGTCCATAACATCAGGAATAGACTCGATGCTAAAAGGAACAATTAAAAAAAGTACTTTTAATAAAATTACTAAACTTGTGACTTCATGGAATCAAAAGTACTAGAAGGGTAAATATGCTTAAAATTCACTTTACATCTCTTTTGATCGCCACTTTGAGTCATATCCACGAATTCAACGGTATTTTGATTGTGACCTTCTCCGCGAAGTAGAGTGTCTTCTTCTGGCTTCTCCTTATAAGCAATATTAAATTTCCATTGGAAATGTCCGTTCTCACTTCGAATATAGGCATCGAAACTCTCATCGTATCTAGCTCTTATGGGAATACTTAGAATAATGTCATTGTCGATGGTGTAGTGTCTGAATTGTTTCAAATCTAGAGACGTGCAATTCTAAAAAATATAAAATGGTTAAAATATATTTTACCTGATATTGATATCTCTGAACAGAAGTCTGCCTTAAAATATAAGCCAACAACCGATTGGCAGCATGATAAATATAACTCGATACTCTATCAAAATTAATATTTTTTCTATTCGTTTCACTCAACGTATTCATGAATTCTGTCGAATTTACAACATTGAAGCACAACCCAACATGACACGCAGTAACTAATACGTTAAATATTGTCGAATCTTTCAGTAAAGTGTCCTTTGTCACTAGTACCCAATCCAACAAACACTCATAACATAAAGTTATCAAAACTATATACTTTTCAATAGAAAACGCTTTTGTGTCATCAACATTTTTAACCAGGTTCATGGAATTAAAAGCGGGTATATTTTGGGAACTTGCATATGAAAATAATCTCTTGGCTTGTCGCAGAGTTGAAGGAATTTCAACATTTGCATGTTTCAGAGAATTCTTTTTATCACTTTTGGTACCAATATCATCAATTGTAGATTTTACACCTATTAAGTTGGTATCAATACTCGCTTTACCGATAGATTCTGCATTCGTAAAAAAGTATTTTTTTGATTTTGATTTGTGAATAGATGAACTAAAGGCGCTTCCCAATGGAACTTGTGTAAATGTTGTTTTACCACCATCTATAGCCGAATTACCACTTACAGAAGTGCTGGTTCTCAACATGTTGCCATTACCTTCAGAATTGGGATGGAAAAAGGAATACAAATCGTAAGAGACGAACGAACAAAGCAACAAAATAGTTCTTTTAACTCCCCCGTCAATATCAACATCGGCTACATTAACCACTCCAGATTGTAAACGCGATAGCGATGACAAAGATTGAAGGACACGGATCATGATCCGTATATCCGTTTGGAAATTGAACCTCTCAACTAAATCACAGAAAATTGTCATTGCTTGCGCTACCAAAAAATTCATGCAATCTATTTGGAAAGTCTGCAATTGTGACCCTTTGCTCAATGATTGGTATTGTGTTCCGTTGGATAAAATTGTCATCATGACTAATTCGAGGTTGTGCCCGTTTGTTTCGTACAAAATGCAGTTTTTCAAAATTGTGCCTATTGAAGTGAATATAATACCCTTTTTGCCATCACTGCTACTTTTCGATATGAGATTCAAGTCGTCCAAGGAACAATCCTTTACGATTGATACTATTGAAATCATTATTGCAATCGAGGCTCTTCGGAGAGCGCTTTCGGGGGTGACTTCATATCTGCCAATTTTGTTACTTGTAAGGACAAATTGGCAAAGTGAGAGGTAATCTTGAACGAGGAGAAAGACGAAACTGGCTCCACATTTCATCAAGTTTATTGAATTCATTATAATTGCACAAATTACTGGATATATGCATTTTTTCTAAGAATAAAATAAAAATATTACAATTGGATATTATTTTTACTAGTGAAATACTGATTCCGAATTTAATAGACTTTACAACCTTGAGAATGTCGTGTTCGCCAAAAGCTTCCATTTCTGGTTTAATAAACACGGATTTTGAAAAAATTCTACACAGCATTCCTATTTTAAAATGATTAAAAGAACACATTTATATACCAATCATTTCTGCGTAAGCCAATGGTTCATCTATGAAATTTTGTAGCAATTCTAGGTTTATATATGAGGTTAATCATTTTTTTAATTCACCTTCATCGTTATTATAGTCCGCGAGCAGTACACTGAATATCCAATTTCCAAAAAATGCAATTATATTGTGTATTGAATGGAAAGCGATCGACTTGGAAATTATCCTTTCTATATCTTTTCCAACATTTAAAAATACTTCATCTTCTTCTTCATAAAAAGAATCATCAAAGACGGGTTTCTCATAAACACTACACTTATGAAATTTTCTAGTATCAATCGGTGTAAATGGATCAACTTTATGCATCAAGGCATATTGTATGGGAGAAGTAACCATTGTAGACTGTTTATACATACCTAATTTTGCCTTGCTGATACTTTTATCTCTCATCTGTTGATTTGCAATTTTTGATTTTCTGTAAAATGTATCTATTAATTTATCGTTATACTGAAAAGTGGTCTGTATATAATATCCATGGATTGTTTTTATATCCAAAAAGATATCAATTATATTGATAACACAAACAACCACATTCCTATACAAAAGAGGCATTTTTAACCCTATTGCCTGGCTTGTAAGGGTATAATGTCTATTTGAAAAGTATTTGAGACCGTCAAAATCTTCCGTGTCCATTATTTTACCAAGTTTTGAAAAATCAAAAGGATTTTGCATCAAATTGATAAAATAAAACCATAGAGCATAAATTGAGTTGGTCTTCATGTCACAAATGGGCTTGGGTGCGATAGATTCGGAATCAGATGAACTACCTCTCACTCTAAATACAATCTCATGAGTAAGATCCACACAATAACGGGTCCAGATCTTTACTAGCACATAATGATGCCTCCCTCTAATAATTGTAGAGAAAAACTTTTCCCATAACGTTGGAGTTGGGAAATGATGCATACAAGATTGAGTCCAACTGAAAAAGAGACACTGCAACAATTTGCGCGTGAGGTCAGAGTCTTCAAAAACTTTAAATAAAGAATTCAAGGATCTCAGTTGAGGGAAGTATGTTCTGGAAATTAAACAACAACTGCATTCGATAATACAGTGCAACAAAATTCTCCAAATTTCACATCCCATTTTATTTTCATAGTTTTTTATCAATGTATAAAAAGTTTGAATCACTCTATGGCATAAAATTAAATGCTTTTTAAAATTCTCCAATTCAGAGTCTTTGGCGGACAAGAACAGGTGTTTCCTCATTTTGAATAAAAGTGGAATATGGGACAGCATAATGTCTAGGTATTTACCGCGATGTCTATTTATCACATCAGGTAAAAGATTGAAACTTTCGAGAGCTATAGCTTCTATCCACATTACATAAACGTCAACACATTTATTGAGGATTGAAATTTCACTCAATTGGAGAGTTAGGCCAAAGTTTATAATCTCAATCAGCCAATTTATTTCATTTTGGCTTTTTAGATTTTTCAAAAGCGCAAAATTGTCAGCACAAATACTATCCATCACCGTCGCTGCTACATTGTATCCAATAGTGTAAGGGAATTGTAAAAGTACCGAATTTTTATCCAGTTCTAATGTATTATTTATAAAGTCATCATCATTGTCTTTCGAATCTACAGGGGAATAATCAGACATATTTCAGGGTTTCTTTTAGTTGAAATATGTTTTATCAACAGTCAGTGTTACTGTTTACAAAGTCAAAATGATAAAATGTTTATTTTTATATTTTTTACATTACATTTTAATCCCCTTGTGTGCATGAAATAATTGATTTCCGTGTATTCTTGTTAAACTTATACAAAATGACATAATCAGTATGACTAAAAAATAAAATGTATCAATAATTATAAATCAAGTACTTATCGAAACACTGAGAAAAAGATAAAATAATCCATCTTGAAAAACAGAATAAATAAAGTAATATATGTGACTCTGTATCATGAGAGAAACAAAAACTTGCCAAAAAATAAAATTGACCTTTTCGAGTATACTGGAATCAATATTCACGGAATGTTTAAATTTTTCAACTTGAGGTCCATTTATTTTGAAATTTTCGATTAAATCATCCTGAAAAGCAACATTATTATTTTAATTATTTTAAAAGAACCTTCACTTGAAAAGTTTTATATAGCCATTGTGAACAATCTTCATAAGAAGTGGTCGGTACATTTTTTGCGTTATAAGGACTGAAATAGTAGTTCAATTAACTTATTATAATTATAATTACTGTACGTAAATGAAGCATTTGCATTTATATCCCATAAAAACATTAAAAAATGTGGGATTAGCATAATTCGTGTCAAATAGAATAGTAATGTTGTATATTTCGTGCACTAAAAATATATTAATTGTTAAATTATGTAATTATATAATTAAAATTACAATCATTTTTCATCAATTTCATGCTGTGGAAGAATCCTCTCGTTTTCGGTAATAATAAATTTTTAAATATGGGCTTGTTGTTTTTTAAACAATAGTCCTTTTGAGCAGCTTGCTTGCCTGTAGTAAAGCGCGTTCCTTCTGGACAAATTAATAATGCTACGTTATATCCTTCTGGATATTCCTTAACTGCCTCAAGCCGTTCCTTTAAAATATTTTCATCTTGTTGCCAGTTTCTTTTTAAAAATATTATCTCACATAGGTACCAAATCCAGCCAATGATGGGAATGTATTTAACTGAATCTTTAACGTAAACTTTTGAATTCTATATACATTATCATATACGTTTATTGTAAACTTACTCCCAAATATGAAAATTTTTCCGCTAAACACCACATAAAAATCCAATCAAGATCATAAGAGTGATTCATAATGATAAATATTGGTTTTTTTAGTTTTCCTGAATATATATCAACTACTTCATTTCCGATTAGAGTAACATTGGATCCGGCCCAAACTCTTACGAGAAAAGTTAACTCTATAAAATATTGATGAAGGTTTAGTATTTTAATTACGTGACCATATCGTATATGACGTGTTGACAACAATTTTCCTGTATAAAGTACGGCTTATTGGCCAAATTGTCAACGACAAAAGTACAAAAAAGGCAGATACAATCAATCCACATAACATAAAACTAAGAATATAATTGATTATGAAGAGTATCGTAAATGGGAGAACGACAGCTCTCTTTAACATATTAAAACAAATCATTTATAAATATATTTTTTTGCACATTAAAAATAAACATGGATTATAATTTACAATAAAAACTAAAATATTTGCCAATATTTACATTATATATTAGAATTTTAAAATGGTTGTTTCTGTTGACGGATACAGTTATGAAGATTTATTTATTTCATAAAACTCTGAAGAGTCTACAAAATCATTAGATTCAATGGAATTAACATCGGTTGTACTTAGAGGATCTAAATAAAGCTTTTTATAATCCTTCTCATGCACATTAGTTGAATTAATTTCAACATATGGTAGTTTTGAGAGTGTCTCAATCATTTCAGAAATGTGTGAGTTATCAAGCATATCTTTAGCAATATTGGAAATTTTACGTTTCTGGAATTATATTTAAAAATAAAAAATAAAAAATAAAAAAAATTACTCTTTCAAATTCACCATCCTTAATAATGTTTGATTCGTTTATTATGTTGACAAAATTAGACAAATCTTGACGGTGATCAAAATCCAACTCATTAAAATTATTTAAACATTTAGAGCTTTTAGGGTTCGAAGGTAAATCAGTATTTTTTTGGGGTGGATTATAAATATTCATAGAGTGTAAATTTCCAGTGAATTTTTTTTTCTTTTTTTCTACATTGTCATGAGATGAGTTAAACTTTGAATTTTTCCTTTTAATTTTAGAAGGCACATTTTGAATAAACGAATAAATGTTTTGACAATCATGCATTTTAGGTTCTTCTTTCAGTTCTAACAATTGAGTGTTTGAATCATTCAAAGTTTTTGACCATGATTCTGTAAAGGATGATAGTTTACATTCTAAACCTACGATAGTTTTTAACATATTATTAACTTCGACTTTCAAGGTGAGTATGTGGTTTGATAAATTTACTTTTTCCTGGGACATTTTATCTAAATTTTGTAGTTTTTTGAAAATAAAATATTTTATTACTAATTGATCTAAATGTCTCAACATCATACAAGAGTTGCTCCAATTGCATATAACGACAATCAATTTGATTTTCATCGTAATAGAGAGCGCTGTTGTTGATACGGAAAATTTTGTACGCTTTGGGACACTTTTTTCGCAGATAATCTTAATATTTTGAAACTTAATAATTACAGTTTGTTAAAAATATAAACCGCCAACAATTTGATCAGCAGTGACGCTTATTCTTGCACCTTCTTTCATAATTAATGTTTTAAAAAATTTTTTGAATTTAAATTAAATCTCTATAGCAATATTCAAATTGAACCAAAACTTTTTATTAAAGATTTACGATTTCAAAATTTCACGTGAAATTTAAAAATGGTATTTATAATTATTATAATTATTCATGTAAACTTTTAGTCTCGCCGATATGACTCTAAAACTACCATATTTTCCCCAGAGGGTATTTTTTAAAATGATACTTATTGAGTGTAAATTTTAGGTCGACTTTATCAGGTAGAGTACGCCATGAATGCGATAAACGAAGCTGGCTCTTGTGTGGGAATAACAATGGAAAGCGGTATATTAATAGGTGCTGAAGTTTTGTTCAGTAATGAAATGTTGGATATTCAAACGTACAATGAAAAAATTTACAAAATTAGCCCGTAATAA
This sequence comes from Coelogynopora nodosa, assembly GCA_034780555.1. NCBI lineage: Eukaryota > Metazoa > Platyhelminthes > Proseriata > Coelogynoporidae > Coelogynopora > Coelogynopora nodosa. The sequence continues at coordinate 9,699 of JAUZND010057109.1, forward strand.
CTTTAAACGATAATTTAGAAAATAATTTTTAAAATTTAAAATGTTAGAAATCTGATCTGTAGTGTAGCTGGAATTACGTCTGATGCCGGTGTGCTTATTGATAATTTTCGTCGTTATTCTCAAAAGTAAAAATAAATTTTTTTAATATGTCAAGCTTTCAAATTTTTCAGCTACGAAATGGAATTTAATGAACCAATTCCTGTAGAATATTTGGTGAGGAATGCTTGTGATCATATGCATCTATATACTCAGCATGGAGGATACCGTCCTTTTGGAGTTAGTTTTTTATTTGCTGGTTGGGATGAAAAGTATGGATTCCAATTGTATCAGAATGATCCTAGTGGAAATTATTCTGGAATGAAGGCTACGGCAATAGGAAGAGATTCAGCGGTAATTCGTTAATAAAAAAAATAATATATTATTAGACATTCATCACAACTTTAAAAGACGATTATGATTTTAGTAAAATAAATTTGGTAGAAGCGAAAAAAATGCTAATAAAATTTTTGTGTAGACCTGAGGAAATGACAAAGATTACAAAGGATAAATGTAAGTCACATAATAATATAAAATAAAAAATGTTTACTAGTTGAGATTGCTTACATTACTAGAGAGAATGGTAAAACTAAAGTTTTACATTTGGACAAATCTGAAATTTCTGACCTCATTGAAAGTCACAAGGAATATTTACGTCAAGAAAAAATAGAACAAGAACGCAAGATGAAGGAACGACAAAAAAAGAATGTCACCGTTGATAAATAAATAAATTAAACATTTTTTTGAAAAATACATAATCAATCAGTCATTCATATCACCATCGATGGAAGGCTTTACAAGACCCGGAATTTTTTTGTCCTTTTTTAATTTTTCGTGTTGTGCAGCTTTAGCAATGTCCTCGAGTTGCTCTGTAAACAATTCTTTAATATCAAATCCATTATTCTCTCTAATTTGTATGAGAAAGTCTCTTATATTTTCTTTAAATTTCTCAATGTCGTTATTAAAAGCCAACAATCCGTCCATAAATACAATCAACTGTTCGTCGAGCAAAAAAGCATACGCTGCTTTGAGATTGGAACTAATGTGGTGGATTAAAAATAGAGCGTTTCTATTTTCGCAGTAACTAGCCGAAGTTTTCACAATTTTAGAAAATTGTCCCGCCCTTTTTTGCAATTCAAGCGTTGAAATTGATTCATCATCTCCAATATAAACCTGAATCTGTCCCGTTTCCAGTATTAAAAACATCTTTGAGAGTAAATTTGCATATCCTGTTAGTGAAGATATCGTAGATGAGTTTGTAAGGATTGATAACGTGTTTATTAAAAGAGTCAGGTAAAAGTCATGATAGAATTTTTGGGAATAATTATGTCCTTTGACGAATGTGAAAAACTCATTTAGCAAATCAACACTCATATCAGAAACGCATCTCATTTCTTGACCCATACCCATTATTATTGCTTCGAGAAGAGACTGCATTTGAAACTTGTCCAAACTAAGAAGAGAGTCGAAACAATATCTGACTATTTCTTTGATCAACAAAAAAAATTGCTTCCTGTGATCCGGAAATGTTTTATAATCGGCACTGATCATTGTGATAGTAGGTGGATAGATAACTTTCAAAATATCGACGAGATAGGGTTTTATATCTTCTGAAGCAACATTGATCGTTGCTTTTATTAGAGTCAGTACTTGATATTCCCGAATCTCGGGATTGTTGGATTTGTAATCGTCAATTATTGGTTTCAATGTTTGAGGTAGGAAATGTTCCATTACAAGGGCAGTTTCTGGTCCGTTTTCTAACCATGTTGTAATGAGCTTTAAAATTTCCACTTTCACGTGACGATATTTTGAAATGCTCGATCTGGTGGAGCCTTGTTGCATTACATCGTGAATAATTGTACTCATCACTTTATACATGCTTTCCAAATCGGACAAAAGCCATTTCATTTGGACTGTAAAGGCAGTAGGTAGACCTCGAGCACATGCCATGTTGATTTTTAATAAATGACACGCCAATGTGCAGCTATCGACCGTTTTCAGTACTTCCAAATTTCTCGCGGCGCCTCTAAAGAAAATTTAAAAATATTATAAATACTTCTAGTTTTATAAAAATACTGCAACAGTTGGGTCCATTCGGAATTATTAATATTCAACAAAGCTTTAATCAGATCATCTCGCGTGTCGTGATGAGTCTGGGCGGATATGATGATAGAGAGAGTTTCATAGTACACGTAAATTTGGTGAGGTTGCATGTCTTTTATGGTCGTGTAAAGTGAGGTTATGTAATCATTAATCGCAGGATGATCATCCATTTGGTTAATTATCACAAAAGATCTACGACAACGACGCGCAATCTTTATAAATGTATCTACCGCCATGTCTTGAACTCCTTCGTGCGTTTCGTGCTAAAAAAAATAAAAACAAAATTAGTAGATTCAATAAACCATAAATTCAATAAGCTTATTAACGACGGTTCTGTTGAACCTCCAGTGACATCTCAAAAATCTAGGATACTGCCCCACAACGTACATTATATTTGAAGCAATAATGGCCTTATTGTCCTTTCCTGGTTTGGATTCGCACAGATTCAGCAACTCTTTTATGACACCCACTAAAAAAGACTTTTCACTCTCTTCGCTCAAAGCCCCACTGATGGAACCTATAGCCCAACAAAGTCTATTTAAACAGTTCCACGAGTATCCCTCTCCTCTAACTTGCCCACATAGTCCTTTATTCATTAGTGTAGTCGTATCTTCTGGATCTGCATGAGTTAGATAGACCAATGCCTCTCGCATTGTCTTGTAAATGTTGATAGAATCGGTATTTTGCATCGTTTCTCTTACAACTTCGCCTTGATCATTTTCCACTACAATAACCTCCTCTGGCTTTTCCATATGAGTAATCAACAAATATCTCAAATTGTTCATCATGGGAGAATAAATATTAACATCAAAATCATCGACACTCAATTCTGTGGATTTATCCAATGCAAAGGGGTTTCTTCGAGAAACTAAAAAATTGGGTCCAAAGGTGGATTTACAATAAGACAACGCACTGCCCGTTATAATAGCATAACACCTGTATGCCAAAAAGTGCCAGTATTCGAGACATATCTTGAAAATCTCTTTATCTTCGATTAACGAAATGTTTAATAAATATTCCACGCAAATAGTAAGTCGATCCTTGTAAAGATCACTCTTCTCTAGAATACTAGAATGTTGACGCAAAAAAACGACTAAAAACATGCTAATGTTCTGAACAAACTTTTGATCTGTATAATTGCCATTCTGGTAACCGATCAACACATTATCTGGTGTGGGAATGATTGATTGAAGATAGTTCATCATTTCAACAAAAATTAAAAGCATTTGTTGTTCGTAATTTCCATCTGTAGAAATACTAACAATTTCCGTAAGACATTGAACAACGATATTTCTAAACATGTCAACATTGAGAAATCGTTTTGTCAAAATCTCCAAAATGTTGGTACTAAACATGTAATGCAAGGGAACCCAATGAAGACAATGGTAAATCATGGATAAAGTAGCGGTGCATATTTCGGAAGAATCGCAATTTTGTAAAACACATAAAGTCACATTAAATATTTTGCTAAATTCTTCACAGAAACAATCTCGAAGATATCTGGCTCTTACCTGAGTTATTTGACCAGAATTAAAGTCAAAAATATCTTGGCTCAATTGTTTTATAAAGTTCATGTTGTTCATGCACACGATTTCGTTACTTTTAGAAGATTCCATTAAATCGTCAATTAAAGAGGGCCAATCGTGAGGCCATATGCGTCTACATAATAAATTTAACATTTATTTTTTATAAAATTATTACCTCACTATCAATACCAATATCTGATTGACCTTTTGTAAAAACACTTTATTAGCAGTAAAAACTTGAGCATTTTCCGAACAGGACATCATCAAATGAAGAAGATAATTTTTTATAGTATCAATATTGTTTTTACTCCATTCATGCCACCTCGTCTTAATTGCAGTTTCTAAAAGCTGCAAGGCATAAAATCTCACAGAATCACTTTCTGTTGAACTGATAATATTCTCCACAAGCATCCACGATCCCGGAACATTTCTAAATTCGTTCAATATTTGAGCAGCTTCCGATTGAGGCTTTCCTTTCCCATTATAAAATATATCAATCAATTTTACCAAGAGATCCATGTCTAAACCATTTTGAATGTCGAAAATTTTACGAGGATCCCAGTTTTCTTGCATTGACATCATTTCAATTATTAAACTGATTGATAGTTTTCTTGGAAAATACGAGTTGATTTAATCGTGTTTGAGTATCGACAATGGTCAAGTGAATGAAATAACACACAATTTAAATATAAATAAATAATCTAAATTCAGGAAACAAACCGGATATAACTGGTTGAATCTGGTTCTATCCGGATCTCAAATCCCAATAATAGACACTAATTTGATTTGTAAATAAAGTTGAAATTGTTATTATTATCCACTAGGTTATTAAAATACAAAATGAATAAATCAAGACCAGCGAATGACACAATTTTGAAAGCTGCTTTAGGGGAACCGGTCGAACGAGTTCCTGTGTGGATCATGAGACAAGCCGGGAGATATTTGCCAGAATTTAGGGAACTGAGGGCTAAATATGGATTTTTCGAAATATGCGATAATCCTGAATTGGCATCTGAAGCAACTATTTATGTAACAATTACTGCAGTGTCCGACACTACTTTACTGTTATCAATTTTTATTTAAAAATTTAGCCTTTAAAACGGTTTGATATTGACGCTTTGGTCATTTTTTCTGATATATTAACTATACCAACGGCAATAGGATTTCCGTTCGATATGATAAAAGGAAAGGTTTGTATTATGGTACATAAAATATTAAAATATTAATAGGGACCAGTCTGTCAAAATCCCATTACAAGTATACAACAATTAAAGCAGGATTTCATACATACAGGAAGTTATAAAAAACACTTCTTACCGTTATATGCTGCCATCACTCTTACTATAAGCAAAATAGACAACCAACTACCCATTCTTGGATTTTGTGGCGCACCTGTATAATTTAAATGTTATTTAAATATTTATTTGTTTAGTGGACTCTATTTTATTACATGGTCGACAATCCCAAAGTTAATGCTAGGAAATTTCTTTATATTGATGAAACGATAATTCAACAATTTTTTCATCAACTTGCCACAGTTTGTATTGAAATGCTAGTGGGGCAAGTGAAAGCAGGAGCATCGGTATTTAGATTTTGTTATCGTTTTCATTTATAAACTATAAATCAAGATGCTTCAAATTTTCGAGTCACATGCGGGAGAATTGAGCACGCATAATTTTTTGAAATTTTCCATGCCATACCTAAACAGAATACAAAAGGAAGTTTACGAAAATCTTGTTCTATTGGATATAAAGCCCGTTCCAATGGTAATGCTAAAAATTTATTGTATTGTTCTATTCAAATCTGTAGATAGTTTTTGCCAAAGGAGCTCATCATTCTATTCAAGCTTTAACAGAATCAAAGTTCAATGTTATCAGTGTAGATTATATGACAAGTCCAGACAAAGTCAAGTAATATTTTATTTAACATTTTATTTTTATTTTTATTTTATTTTATTTTTAGAAAATTTGCTGTGGATAAATACACTCTACAAGGAAATCTAGATCCTTGTGCCCTGTTTGATACTCAAGTAATAAAAATAATTGCATTTTTAATAGTACACATTAGAAAACGATGGAATACTATGCAAAGAAACAATTGGATGCATTTGGAACAACAAATTACATTTCAAACCTGGGACATGGAATTCTTCCGGAAACACCAATAGAAAACGTCAAAAGTTACATTGATGCAATTCATGAAATTTCTAAACAGCGAATAATTAAACATAAAAAAACGTAAAATATTATTTTATAAAATTTATTCGATTGGTGGCATTATTACTACGGCACTATCAGGTGCCGTCATCATTTCTGCTCTTTTTTTTGCTCGGACTTTTTTCATAATGAATATCCGTTCGTTCTAAATAAGCATTATTCTTTTTTCCATTTTAACGATTTATATTATAAATTTTATAACCTTTTTACAATTTGATGAACATTCCACCAAATCCTCAAGATAGAGTCTACATCTTGTGTACCCTCTAGTCTGTTGTGTCTTTGACATACATCTATAATAATCAAGCTCAAAATCGGCACACTTTCCTCCTTGTCTCGTAAACCAATTTTCACCTAAAGTGTAATTCCAAGGAAAGTAAAAGTGTGCTGTATTTTGTAATAGAGGATAACTGGCAGCTTGTATAATATGCCGGTTTATGTATTCATCATGGGAAGGTTTTTCTTTTCCACCAAAGTAGACATCAATGTCATCGTATGGTCTTTTGAAATCTATGTCGTTTATCTTTTCTACGCTATCAAGAACGTTCCCCATTTGGTTGAACAATTGAAAAGTTTTGTTTATAAATAAATTTAATTTAAGGACACAAAAAGTTTAACATGGAAACAAAGTTTATTTTTTCCGTAATTTCATAAATATTAGTCGAAAATTCCATACACGTACGTGTACGTATGTCATATTCATATGAAATTGACCTGACTTTTATATAATTTTTACCCTCTAAAAAATATAACAAATTTTACTTTATGATATAAATAATGAAGTTTTCAAGTAAAACATTTTAAAATCTCGCCATACGCTTTTCAAATATTTACTTTGCTTATTTACAACATTTTTAAAAGTCCAGATTAGCAATGAGTTTTAAAAATATTATATTAGCAATATTACTAATATTTGGCATAATATTGACTACATTAGGAATCGTATTTTTATTTGTTCTCCCTCCATATGTGGAAAATAAAATATACAATGTAATGTCACAACATTCAATTAAGTATATTATTATTCACTATTGTAGAGCTTTGTAATATCTGAAAAGTCCGACACGTACTCTTTGTGGGTCAAATCTAAAACTAAAGTTTACATGAAGTATTCATTTTACAACATAACTAACGTAGAGAGGATTTATGAAGGCGATAAGCCTGTTTTGCGAGAGGTTGGACCTTATGTTTACAGGCGAGTTTTTTTAAAATTAGTTAATTTAAAAAATTTCAGAAAAGAAAAAACAAGGAAAAACATAATTTTCCATAATAATGGAACAGTTGGATATAATTTTGAGTATGTATATCATTTTCAGCGAAAAATGTCCTCAGGTGAAGAATCTGATGTATTGAAGGTTGTAGATCTCGTCAGTGGGGTGCACAAAATATAATTTAGTTTTATAAATATTTTAAGGCTTTATTATCGAGAGCCTACTCGAGTGATCAAGAAACAAGAGATAAAATTGCAGGCATGTTTAGTTTTCTGTTAGGTGGGAGACTTTTCATCACTACTACCGTAAAAAAGTACATTTGGGGGTATGAAAATAAAGCAATCAAAATGTATAACATTCTATTTAACGACAATAAAACTACCCATTATGGAATACTACACAATCAAAACGGATCTTTAACGGAAAGGGTTGATGTTTATACGGGCGAGGATAAGAGATACGACATCGGACAAATATCCAAGTGGGATAATATGGAGTAAAATGTATCTATCAAAATAGTATATATTTATTAGTGTCTTACCGTATTGGAACAGTGAAGCCGCCAATGAGATCAGCGGATCTGGTATACTCTTTTAACATCAAATTAATCTAAATATATTAGCCGGGGATGGATGGTCACCTGGTGTCACTAAAGAATCAAATTTGACAATATTTTCTAGTGATGTTTGCAGGAGCTTGAAGCTTGGAAAAGGAGAGGAATCTCTAGTTGAGGGAATACCTACAATACGATTTGTAAGATGATTAATTTTCGTGAAAAATATTAATTAGAAAATTCATCGTTCTGTTTTTAAAGATCCTTATCACGTACCTGAAAATGCTGCTTACTGCAAAAAGGATTGTCTAACTGATAAAACCAGAGAAAACATTAAAATGTGTTGTATTGGAGAAGGGGCAATTAATTTAGCTCCATGTAAAGGTAAACTTAATTTTAGACTTGGTTTTAAATTTAATCTAAAATTTAGATAATGCCGAGTTTATAGTTACTCCAAAGCATTTTTTATTTGCCCCGGGGTTTTCATGGGCTACATTAGGTGTGTCAAGGCCAGATGAAAGTAAAGATAATACCATTTTAGAAGTCGAGCCGGTATAATTTTGCATAATAATATCGTTTGAAGTGATATTTTAGATTACTGGGATATTGGTGTGTGCTAAAAAAATGCTTCAATCTAATTTGATGATTAGATCTACACAATTGCTCAAATACGCGTAAATATTTAAATTTTTTTAAAATAATTTAAATAGCGGAAACGAAAAGATGAAAATGAGAAGCAACTACTTATTACCTCTCATTATAATTGAAGAGGTTTTATATAACTTTCATATAAACTAATATATTCCAAGACTGGGTGTTTGAGCAGAGAAGGAGCAACCATTTTAAACGAAAAAATACTAAAGAAAGTTGATGTTGTGTATATAATATCTATTGGAGTGTTACTAGCTGGAGCGTTTTTAATTTTTATATTTTTGATAGGCCTTATTATTTCAAAATTTTTTTCAAAATAAATCTAAAATAATTTAATACAAACGTTGTAAAATTACAACAATTTTTCTTGAACGTCTTTAGAGGCTGTAATTGCAGATTCTTTGGACGTGCAGATTGGTGATCGAGATCTAAACAAGTCAAATATAAAACTACACTTTTAAATACCTCGATCTCTTAATTTCTGTAACTTTATTGGAAATAGATTCAAGTGATTGTTTTTCTGGTTCATTTATTGTCTCTTCTGGTTTTTCGATTTTATCCTTTTCAACTTCGCTATCTGTCATGTCGTCGAAATCATAGTCTCCAAGATCCTTTGAATCTTCAGAATCGGAATCATCAGCCTGTACACATTTTAAACTATAGAATGATTAGAATATTTTACTTCTCTCTCAACGTCGTTTACAATTTCAGGTTCAACGTCTTTTTTTCGAAATTGCTTCTTTTTCAAACCAAACTAAAATTATCAAAGAATATATTGATATTAATATTACTTCATCGTATTGAACTTGATCGTCATCATTATCGTTGTACTCCACATATTCATCCCTTTCGCAATAGCCTCCGCCTATACCAGTACGGTTTTCAATTTTTTCAAATCTAGGCTTATTGCAAACGTTGCAAATGTGTCGCTTCGCCCAATTAACATTTCCACAACTAAACCATTTTAAATCAAGACATGTTAAAATGAAAACAACCTTTTACAATGCCAATCTTCAGGAGAAAAAAGTCCGTTGCTTCGTATAGAAAATCGGGATCCTACTTTTCCGTCCTTTTTCTTTTCCATGGGCTTGGCTGAATAAATACCAATAAATATATTTGAAATTTTGCAAACCTTCTCCACAAAAATTGCATTCGGTCCGTTTGGAAAAATTAATATTGGCACAGCTAATTAGTTAATTTTCAATATACGTAATTTAAAACATGTAAAATCACTCTTCGTTAGGACACTTCCAATCTCCGGGGGATGGTTTAAACTTTTTAGTGCTCATTAACCTTTTCAATTAGCAATTTTCAAACTTAAATTTCGTCGTGCAAAATGTTGACTGCAAGTAAACTTTTGTTTAAATTACATATATACTACCAAGGTAAATTTAAACTTTAAGTTACATTTATTGAGTAATAGCACTATTTGAAACGTGGTTTCGAGATTAGGAAAATTATATATTATACCTGGTAATTTGAATATATCACCTTATTGTAATATATAATTCGTAACTAGCCAGTTGCAACTAATTTACGTTTATTCTATTTTCTTGAGAAGGTCATAGTTTGAATAATGGTTGAGATAAAAGAAGGAGACGTGAAAAAAGGGAAAAAATTGTTCCAAAAGTTGTGTTCTCAATGTCACAACATTACAAAAGGCAGTGCTCATAAACAAGGGTTTTTTTAATTTTTTTAATTTTTTTATAATGTTTTATCATTATAGACCTAATCTTTTTGGAGTTTTTGGACGTCAAACAGGACAAGCAGAAAAATATGACTACACAAAAGCCAACAAAGATAAAAGCAAGGAATTATTACAATTATTTTTTTATTCTGTTTAGATATTACATGGAATGAAGAAAATCTGTTTAACTACCTGAAGAAACCTGCCGTAATTTATTTTTGTTTTAACATTATATTTTTTAATATTTACTAAAAATTCTTTAGGCATTTATTCCCGGTACAAAAATGGTATTTGTCGGAATTAAAGGAAAAAAGGACAGAGAAGATTTGATCTCGTTTATCAAATCTTCCAAATAGAAATTTTAACTACAGCAAATTTACAGACTGGAAACTGATCATATTTTGTCTAGTAAATTTAAAAAATGTTACACGTAAAAAATAAAAATCAATAAATATCTAATAATAGTGTTGCATAACAAGCTCTTTTTATTATAACAATTACATAATATTGCTTACCTTTAAAAATGATATAAAGAATTACAACAGGACAGCCATAGTAAAATAACACAATTGTACCAATTCTCAGTTAACTAGTTTTATGAATGATTCATAATGAAACCTTTTAATATTGGTTATTTACACAACCTTAAACCTGGTTCCTAATCCACTAAAAATCTTGTATTTCAAAAATTATACCTTCTCTGAGAAATGAGTTTCGTTTACACAATTTGAGCTCAAGAGATTAGCATTACTGACCACCAATTGCAATGATACAGGCAATTTTCGTAGCTTTTTTTCTTATCAACTGTTACAATGTACAATGTATTTCTATCTGTAAGAAAATAATAATTTATGATTGTATATTAATATATAAATAGTAAATTCGACATGTCCAGAATATAGCTTCCATGGAATATATAAATCATCCTTTCAATGTCCAAGACAAGGCCAATCTCCTGATAAAGGCCTATGTTGTTCATATTACAGGACGGGGTACTTTTGTTGTACTGAAGTGGAACATGGACATTTGATTGAAAAATATTCATTTCGATCTAGTGTTTTAGCGCCGTAATTTGATTATTTAATTATTTTTATACAAGTATAAAATTTAAAAAATAGATCTATATTAATGATAATATTTCTCATTCTTGTATTTTCTATTGCTGGCACTATTAAGAGGATTAAAAAGAGACAATTGGCCGTTAGAAGTTTTCCAATTCCGAGTCAAAGATTAAGATGTTTTCTTCGTCAAAATGGGAGATCTAAACAAAATAATACAAACACGTCAAATCAACTTTTTACGACAAGATTTAATCCAAATTATTCAAACTTTTTGAATACACCAAACAGTATAATTATTAATTATTTGCTAAAATATATTTTATTTTTAGATAACAATACGAGAAATGTACATCAACCCACTATAATAGAAAATGATATACCTCCCCCATATAAATTTAGAAATGACAGTGATTAATTATAATTATTTTACAATAAAAATGAATTCTAATTTTATTTTGGCGGTGATTACAGGAGTACAGACACTTATATATATATATATATATATTTATTTTATATTTATTCATCTTCTTCCTCGCCGACATCTTCTGAAGTGAGCATTGAATAAAGACATGGATCGTTTAGACAGCCGTTTATAAATTCAGACTTTGTAAGAACATTATCGTTGTTTGAGTCCATTTTTGTAAAAATTTCATCCGTTCGTTGTTCCGCCGTTTGGTTGCCTTTTTTTGTCCCTATCATATTGTAGATTGACTATTTAAAAATTATAAAATAACATCAAAACAGTTTTAAAAATTTAAATCTTACATTGATAATAGTGACCATTTCTGCTCTCGAAATTTCCCCGTTCCCATCTATGTCATACATCATAAAGGCCCACTCTAGCTTCTTTTTGGGATCATCAGAAGACGTAATGTTGACGGCCATAAGAAATTCTTTAAAATCAATATGACCACTGTTATCTGTATCAAACGTACGAAAAACATGATCGCAAAAATGTTGGGCATTGCCCTCTGGGAAAAAGCTGGAATAAACACAAATAAATTTCTCTCTAGACAAATTTCCATCTGGACAGTCTTTCATAAAGCCACGGTACCATTCCTTTATCTGGGTTTTTGAAAAGTCAGTCTGATTCAGCAGTAGAAGCAAATCATCCTTCGACAACTTTTGCTTACTCTTTGCTTGACCCATGTCTATCAATATAAAAGATGAATTTTATATATTATATGTATTTGTCTTGTTAAAACGAACTAATTATTACATAAAAATAAACGTGACACAGTGGTAGAGACAGTTTTATTCTATATAGATTATAAATTTATATATTTTATTTTATTTATACTCTATTCACAATCTGAGTTTTTTAACGGAGGTGAGTACAGCTGTAAACTTTTATACAACTTCCTTGATTGTAGTTATACATTTTATACAAATAACATATTCTCTATACATTACTAAAAACTGGAATAAATCGATATTGGTGGTGTATTGATCCATTATAATTGTTAATCCCAATTGAAAAATACTAATGTGAAAGTAGACATTATAGTAGAAAACGTACGTAAATTTTTATATTTAATTAAGATAAGGTTCGAGTCATCTACAAAACACCGATTTATGGCAACATTTAGATGCATTTGTACCTTCTAGCTCAAACACGTATGACTTGTGATTCTTCTTATAGAATTTAGGGCTATTGAAAATAGTTTTATTATTGATAAACTATTTAAAAATCAATAGGTATCCGACTTAATAAATGGAAAAGACTCTGGTTTATAAATACAATAATATAGATATTTTGGTAGTTGAAAATGGTTTGTACCTTTTCCCATTTAATTTTAATGATTTTTGAAGCAACAGTCAAATCAATTTATTATGGTTAATGATATTATTAATTATTATAGAATTTTTTTCGACTGATAAAAAAATTTATTAACCTATTTCATCATTTTAAATAGACCAAATTTATTATTGTTCTTAATAATAATTATTGATAATTTTTAAACAGGTTTTAATTTTTATAAAAACTAATATTAGAGTATTTTAAAATGTCATTGAAATAAAAATAAAACTAGATAAAGTTTAAAATAATTATATTCATATTATAATATGAATATAAAATGACCATTGTTGCACGATTTAGATAAAAAGTTGTTTTAAAAGCTATCCAATTTCACAGGTAAAGCAATTAAAATAAACCGTTGTTTGTTCAAATGTTTACTCAATCATTTTTATTGGCTATATGAAGTTTGTTGCAACCTAAAGTCTTATATTTGTTTAAATTGTACATTTATTTTACTATAGAACGATAAACATTTTAGACACGTATTTTTCACTAAAAATCAAGAGCCTAAAACACACTTTTGTTACCTTGGAATATTGAAGGACTGTACTTTTTTGTTTGCTTATAGAAAATTGCATTCTATTCGCCATCAGTTGAGAATATATTAATATTACAAGGGTAGACGAGGTAAAGTTTCAGGAGTATGGAGAGTGAAAAGAATAAGGTAAGAATATTTGACAATTACAAATTGATGTTTATTAATTTGCTTAGACAAGTGTCAATACCGAGACTGCCACTATATATGATGTACGTCCAGAGCCGGTGATATATGGAGAGCTCGTTGTTTTGGGGTAATAATTTGATAAGTAACCTCCAAAAATTAATTAATTTTTATATAATAGGTACAATGGAAATATAGCACCTTACAACAGCTATGACGGAACAAGACAATCCAAATATGTGTTAAAACGGAGAAAATCTTCTAATGGTGTCCGGTAAGAGTCAAAATTATAATTATATAATTTAATTTTTTTGTAGTGTGACAAGCAGCTATCGATATAGAGATAGGCAAAGACCAGTGGTACTTAAAAATTTTTTATATACATGCTGATTAAAAAAATTATGTTCAGCCTCCCGGAGAAAATAAATGGCACGTTGTATTGGAAAAACGAAATGGTGTAACATTAGTTCAAGAATACGTATATTTGTATTTGGTTTTTTTTTAATCTGTTATAGTCTGCCGACCCTCGCTTTGATATATATCAAGCTGGTAGGTACAAAACGGATCCAATTGATATTCATGTGAACGAAACAGTTCCAGATTTTCAGAGACAAGAACGGAGTCGTAGAGTTGACGAAAAAAGTACTGTATCTAGATTTGCTTGTAGGTTTCTAATGGAACGAATTCCTCCGTATTCTGTATACGTTTTTGCGGGGGCTTTCAATACATTGAATCAGATAATCTTAAATGTAAAATTACAATTTTGGTAAATGTATTATAATAATTTAGCATGAAAAACAAAGAATGTCGTGGGACGATGACATGGATGTTGATGGATTTACACCAAATGGAGTACTACTGCTACATCCAAAAACTACAGATAGTTCAGGAAACGCACAGTGGAGGGAATTGTCAGTTATTGGAAATTCTTATTCATCGGAAGGAGTTTGGGTAAAATAATACTTGTAAAAATGTTGTAATATTTATCCAGATTCCTGAATCAAGAAACATTTTGGAAGACTGCAGTTTAATTGACTTGAATGGGGTAGTTTTAGTGTGGAGGTCGCCTATTGAACTGGAGAAAGGATTGGTATAAAATATTTCCAATTTTAAAACTGATACGTTTTACAAATATCATTCATAGTGCCCAAGCTTGCTCTTACAACACATTGTTGACTTTAATTCCAAACAGTACATGTGCGACGCTCTGAAATGTAGACTGAGGGTAAATACTTCAGAAACTTCTAACGAAAACCCTTGGATAAACTTCGAATGTGGTCACATATCATGCGGTACTTGTACTACTCCTATAAGAGAGATTAATAATTGCACATATGAAAATTTGGGAGGGGCTGAGTTTGCTTTTGGCTCTTCCAACAACATAAACAGCCAGAGCAAAATGTATTTGAGAGAGTGTCCGATATGCCACATTGTAATTTTGATAATAAAAAATAACAAAATAAAAAATTGTAATATTAAGGAAAGTAAATGCAACCAACTAAGAATAGGAGTAGAGACCAGTCTTTACGTCAGCAACGAACCACTAGAATATTGCTTTTTACCTTGTGCCCACATGGCCAATAAATCTACGGTCAAGTAAATAATTTTTTTAAATAACTTTTTAGCTTTTATTTACAGGTTTTGGTCAGACCTCCAAATCAGACTGGTAAAATTCTTCACTGTACGTCAGTGTCCTTTTTGTGCCTACCCTCTGGACAAGGAAAGAAAAACTCACATCAAAATTAACTTAGATCATCAAACATGTCACGAAGAAAAAAAATGATAAATATCGACAAATTGTCACTTTTCTTCTATAGAAATTAACTCTGGAGTTTTGAAATTTTATCATTGTATAATAAATTCAATTTGTTATTTTATGCCCCTAGATTTGAAAATCATGTAACTACGACTATAATAAATAAATAAAGGTATTATTTACTGTAAATTTAAAATTGAATAATTTAAAATTTAAATTATGAACATACATGAACAAATTGAAATCAGCATTAGAAATTGCTTCAGTCAAAGAATGCGAATGAGCTGGAATGAAAGAATGTCACAAAATAATATTCGAGAACTTTTTAAACCATGGGGTGGGGTTTATGGTATTATTTGTAGGGCGGACGACTGTCTGTTTTACATGATGCAACCTTTTAATGTAAATAAAGCTATTCAAATTATAAACGAAAATCCCGGAAAACATGCAGTTCAAATGGAAGAACATACGTCAAAATTTGTACTTCGGTTATTGCACGTGCATGTAACTGTACATAAAGACTGCATTATCCGATCAGCTGCAAGATATGGTATTGTACAGAATGTGATTCAAGAAGCCCAGACATATGATTCATCGAGAAATAGTTTTGCTGTGTATTTCGAGCAGTATGAACCTATGCTAGAAATGAACAGAAGTATAGAATCTTGCCCTACTTATTTATCTGAGTATTTTATGCAATCACACGTATTGTTAATTTTATTTTAGTGAATATCAACCAATCTATTCTGAAATTGTTCACACGTCTGATTTAATAAATTATCAAAAGGATAGAAATTCGGAAATTGAAACAATATCTCATCATCCATACGATGTATTATGGGGATTGTGGCAAAAAATATATTACAATTTCAATAGCCAAATGACTACTCTGAATAAAAAATTGTTCACTGAATCGCACGAGTATATTAATTATATCAAGTACCCTGAGAGAAAACGTGAGAGTGAAGTTATGAGAGGATATAATGGTAACAAGAAAATAAATAATATAATTATTGTAATATTGTAATAGACCTGGATGAGCAAATCAAACAACTCGAAAGAAAAAAGGAAAAACTCGAAAACATACGAGGACAATATATGGATAAACCACATTATTGATATTTTATAATTCCAATTTATCTGTCAAAATATCAAATAAAAATCTTTCAACAATCGTGTAAATATCTTTTATGGTAGGATAATGAAGATTTTTTTCGTTGTCTGATTCTTTATGCCACGTGTGAGGAAACGGTAAAGGAATAATATGAAAAGTTTCAATTCCTTTATTTTTAAAAGGAACATGGTCGTCTTCTACACCATGAGTTGTACTCCAGCCTGTGAAATATTTATTTCCAGAAGTGTGTGACAATTTTTTTTCTTTGCTTAGTTGGTATTCTAAATTTATAAATAAATTGTTTAGCAATTTTATACCTATTCTTTGAGCCTTTAAAAATAAGTTTTTATTGTTTAATGGATGAAATGTTGGACTTTTGTTACCGATTAAATCAATTAAAAGTAACAATTTCTAAAAAAATATTACTTGTAATTAGATTAATTTCATTACTGTGTGATGATGTTCTCTGTCGACGAAGGGATACTTTTTGGCGCTAATGTCTTTAATCATTGCTCTGGATCCATATATAGAATCGGTTTCTGTCCATTCTTCAAAAGCTTCTTCTCCGTCAAAAAAAATAAATTCCAACAGATATTTACTCTAATATAAATTTATTACAATTATCAAAATTATTTGATACTTTCACATCTTTGAAAATAAAGGCAAAGTTCAACAAAAGTGCGCAAGGGACAGCAGAATCTACTGCTCCTATAAAAGGGAAATTGAATATTTTTGAATCATAATGACAAGCAACATTGATAATATTAAGCTTTTGCGAATGGGAAGGATTCACGTTGTGGGCTATAATATTTATAAATTCTTTTTTTCCATGTGGCGTGTCTTGCATTGAAGAATGTTGAATAACGTTGTAGTTTAGATTTTTTAATGTGCTTATAATATACTAAAGATAAAATACAATGTTGTATTATTTCTAAATTATTAACCTCCTTGGCATGAGTATGTCCTATTGAACCAACTCTTCTTTCAATCAACAAAGGTTTCAAGAGTTTTTTGAATGCGTATGTTTCGAATCCCGAGTAATAATTTTTATCCAATTTTGTCAACTATACAATTTTTAATTTTATGGTAAGATGATGGTACATAATATATCTTTACGAAATATAAAGTGACCAATATCATAAAAATAGAAACCCTAAACCATTTTTACGATACTAAATTAATCGAATACCATAGCAAAATATATTTGTACTTTTTGTTAAAATCTAGCCTTCGTTTTTTCGATTTAGGGTGATTATTCATAATTTATTTATCAAAAATTATTTTTAGTTTTAATCAAATAAACCCATACACTGCAACGTTACGTTTATTTTCCAGTATCCATGGATTTAATTGATAATAAATGCCGCAATGTTGATAACATCCAGGCATTTTGGTTTCTAATTTTTGATTGATGATAATATATTATATTTATTAATTTTTGTTTTATTGTTTCTGCTAAATTTTATCAAAATGAATGCTTCAAGTGATGAGGATAAAGATATTAGCTTCAATTTTGATGACGAGGAGTTTGAAAAACAGCAACATCAACACGCCGAAGATGAGAGGTTGGAATATGAGAGGAACGTAAATGAAGCGTTGGACAATGAACTGTCAAGTTTTGTAGATTCGGACGATTCAGATGAATCTGTTAAAGAAACAGAAACGTAAGTTTTAAACTTTATAATTTAAAATCTAAATATACTTACAGAAATAAACCCACAAATCAATACAGTCAGGCTGAAATAGAAAGCATCGTATCTCTCTCTGAATCCCGAAATCGGCAACTAAATGAAGCAATGGTACAAGTTGAAAAAACAAAAGATGAATTGGAAAGAAAATGCCGTGTTTTTAATCACAAAGTTGAAATTACTTTAGAGGAGAAGGACCAGCTTTATAAACAACTGTGTCAAGCCCAAAATAACGTAGATACATACAAATCAAAATGTGACATGGCAGAACATTCTGTAAATACTTTGCAACTTGAAAAATGTAATCTTGAAGCGACGATGGAAATTTTGAAAAAAAAATTAATTGAGAAAGAAAAGTGTATTGTTGATTTGAATTCTTATGCTCAAAATTTACAATCTACAGATGCACTAGAGTCTATAAGAGCTCAGCATATGTTGGATGTTGAAGGACTGAGAAATCAATGTGCTTTAGATGTTGAGATATGGAGCCGAAAGTTCAACGAGCTGAGTGTATTAAATAATGAATTGGTAATAATTTGAATAAAAAGTTGAAAGATATATTCAATTTGTAGCAGTCAAAAAACGACCACCAGTATGATCGGATAAACATTCTTAATAAACGCTTGGAACAATCAAATCTAGAACGAATTGAAACTGTAGAGCGTCTCTCATCTACAATCAAACAAACTCAAGAAAGATACCAGCATTTGATACAGTACACTGCTCCATCTACAACTGGGTCTGATTTAATTCATGTGAAAAATTTAGAAAATAAGATTTCAAATTCAGAAAAGGACATTACTATTGAACGTGAAAAAAATAAAGCGCTGGTAGAACAAGTAGATGAATTAAATAGACAACTGAGGGAATCTGAAACGACAATGGGAATACTCAAAAATATAAAGTACAACACTCACAATTCTCTTGAACTGGATGATTCATTTTCTCAAATAAACCCTAAACAAAAACCGATGGCCTATTCCACCCCTACTTCCACAGTTAATGCTGCAGAGTATCATAAGATCTATGATGACATGATTAAAAAGCAAAAGACGATCGAGGGACTTTCTGGTAAACTAGAGACTGTCACAGATAAACTGACGCAAAAATCAAACATTATAGATAATATGCGTATTTCAAATTATTCACAAAAGGTACTTTAAAAAATATTTTTTTATTACTAAAAATATAATTTAGCAAATGTTGGATCTTGTGGAAGAAAAAATAGGCACATTTTCAAACAATAAGGAATTTTTAGACAAGTTTGATAAATTTATTGAACGACTTTCTCAGAAAATTACTGTTAAAGCTGGACACATTTACGTAATTAAATTTTTTTAAGAATAATGTTTCAATGTTTTATTTTAGCAGCAATTATACACTAATTTGAAACGGCTGAAAATAAAACTATCAAATATAATTTTGCAATTAACAGACATGCAAATATCGACCCAGAAAAATTACAAAACCTGCTCTGAAACTACCTGTGAAATTAACGTAATATTATCTCGTTATGTGAAAAAATACAACAAAAAAATTACATCCCTCCTTCAACAAAATGAAAAATATTCCAAAAAATCAAATAAATTGGCACAAGAAATTACACAAGTTAAAAACTGTTATGTCGATCTTTGCCAATTGAACAAAGAACTAGAAGACAGGCTCATTAATAATGACAGTGAACAGATTTCCATACTTTTTGAAAAAAATAGCCGCCAAAATCAGTTAATTAATGATCTGCAGAGGGAAAACCAGCAAGTAACTGTAGAACATACACGTTTGACCCATAAACATTCAAAAGTAAAAATAGAAGTTCGCAAAAAAATGGATATGATGAAAAACACTTGTATTGAGATGGTAGACAAGTTGAAAAAGAGACATAAACATGAAAGAGTACATTATGACAATTTAGTCTCCGAGATGAAAAAAAGTTATTGTTTCATGGGAAAATGTGGAGTTTCTTCTATTCGCAAATTGAGTATAAATGGCATGTTACATCAAAATCCAACTAAAAGTGTCACTGGTTCGTTCAATTCGAATGTAGATATAAATGAACATACGATGAGTAGTACCAGTAACGTCAACGATTATGTAGGAAGGATTGGAGAAATGCGAGACAACTTAATAAAGCTAATGGAAAAATTTAACCGTCGTAGTTTAGATTGAATGTTGAAAAAATATATTTTTAAGTTTTTTATTCATAATTTGGCAAATCTTTAACAATTAATTTGAACCAATGTCCACATTCACATCTTTTAGTTTCATGTTGAAAGAGAGTGGTGATGCTGAGACTTACATCGCCTACTTCACCTACATAAAATAATGTAGACATATTTTAAAAAGAGTTACAACAGCAACTGACTCTATATTCTGGATGTGATCCATATACAATGTTAGGGTCCTCTTTTGTACTTACAACTTTCCTGTTAAAAGGTCCTCTTTCGAATGGATCCTATGAAATTTTGAAATTAAATGCATTTCATAAAAACGCATACAGTTATTCCCTGTTCGCGTGCTAAAAGATCCCATCGAGATATTCCAACAGATTCCCCAAGAGAATCAGCAACTACTGCACTATCGGACACTAAAATGTTTCAAATCTTTAAATAATTATTTTTTGAATGTGTACCTATTTTTCCTTTGTGTGGATCGTCTGACCAGGGCATTCTTTTATCTGCCAATCCTCTTGAAAAGGAAGGTAATTTATTTAAACGATTCAATAATCTTAGAGCCATGTTTATAATTTGACTTTGCTTCAAAAAACGAATATAAATTTATTGATAACCGTATAGTAACATTGGAGATGTGGAAAAGTGAAATATCTCATGAATCATAAAATGTAAAATTATAATTATAATTGACATGATATCATTCCTTCTACATTGCTATTTATACTTTATAATTGTTTAAACTTGAAATATTAATGATAATTAATATAAAAAAACAAGTTGGATTATTCAACTATATTGCCTTGTAACTAGGCAAAGTTTGAGTATTTTTGGTTGTAAATTCAAATTTCACTTTTCTTTTTTAGTGTAATATAAACACTTATCATGAAACGAAAAGAAATTATGAAAGCTGAAGCCAGTGATAAAAAATTGCTTAAACATGCGCAAAAGATTGCAGAGAGAAAGTAAAAGTTGATAAGTTATTTTTTATTTTTTTTAGACAGAGAGAGATTGAAAAGGAAAAAAAAAGACACGAGCTTGAAACGTATTAATTTATAATTTTTTGTCTTTTAAAAATATTTTATAGGATAAAGGAAGAGAAACGCCAATTGTTTTTAAAACAACAAAACGAGCGAAAACTTGAACGTGAAAAGGTGGAATTGAAGCGAAAAGAAGAAAAACAAAAGAAAATTGATGAGAAGAATGAATCGATGCGTAGGCGAGAAGAAGAAAGGATTGAAAAGAAATCAAAAGAAGAAGCACGTTTTGCGAATGAAAAGAAAATTATGAGCATGTTTGTAAAAAAGGAAAAAGTAAGTACTAAAACGATAACTGAAAAGACTCACTTTATTTTACATCCATTTGTATTGAACAAAAATCAGAGAATGGCTCCTATTCAAAGAACTACTTTTTCAGTTCTTAGAAAACAAGTTTTTGAAGATTTAATTATTAAAGGTGAGATGAATTCATATGACCCAAAGAGATTTTTAGAGACGTGGGTTAGAGATGGGAAAACTTGTGCTGCTACGTATCCAGAAAAGTACAATTATTAAATATATTAGACATGAATCTCCTTTGGGGTTATCATTTTAGGGGTCCTGGGTATTTGGTTTTTTAATTTCATCACAAGGACCCGGAAAACCTTACTGCGTCACTGTTTATGAACCTTAATTTTATATTCTAGAAGACCTGCTAAACAAGTATTGATAGTAATTGATGACGATGCTTCAACTGAGAGTTTCCATCATACAATGGAAAGTGTACAATTGCCAAATATTGCCAGTAACGTGAAATTTTTAAAATTCGACGAAAATAGAAAGCCGGCCTTCTATGGATATTTCCATGTTAATACACGTCATGTAACTGGTAGAAATCCTTTTGGGTTTTATAGTGTAACACTTTATATATAGTATTTATATTCAATTATAGGGATTTGATTATGCTATTGATAGTGATGATGAATGGGAAGAGGAAGAAGGAGATGAATGTAAAAGTATAGGGGTACGTATATAATTTTCATATTAAAATATTACAATACATAGGACGATAGTGATAATCAAGTGGAAAAAAATTCTGATATAGAGGACGGATTTCTAGTACCTCATGGATATCTTTCCGACTCTGAAAAGGAGGGAGATAACAAAGATGTGGTTTTAGAATTTGAATACGACTCTGAAAAATCTACTGTAACTAGTAACAATAATATAATATTTAATTTTCTAGATTAATGACAAAGAGGATGACCAAGGAGTCCAAAAAAATGTTCCCATCAGTGACCCACTGACAGTAGGTATATGTCTCACCAAAACGTGCAAAGCCTTTAAAAAATACGAATGCAACGTTATTAAAAGGAAAATTATTGTCACATTCAACGTACAGAAAAAGGTACCTAACAAGGCAGCGAAGAAAAAAATAGTACAAAACCAAAAACCCAAAATTGTTGAATACCCAGATGAAATCACCATAAAATTTATTAGATTGGTTCATGGCCATAAAGGACCAATGGCAAAGATATGTGAAGATTTCGTTACAATGTGCAATAAGAATGTAGGAACAATGTTTGGAAGTGGCAGTGAAGCGTACATAACAGCATCTCAAACATCTAAACGGCAAATTGAAATTAAGGTACGTTCTGTAGCTACGTACGTGAGACATTTTCAAGCCTGGGTTGTGAGAAATAGCGTATCAGACGAGTTTAAAGTCCAAGATTTAAAAGAGGTTAAATTCGAAACAAAAAGTCCCAAAGTGGTTATGAAAGAAAAAAGATTTATACCATGTGAAGAAGTGGCTATGGGCGGATTAGTGACGGATCAGAGGGTTACAGAATTGGTATGTCCCAACAGCGCCTACCCTGCTAATTTTAATTTTGATTGGGCCGGTAAGATGAAACAAGCCTCTGATAATGCATTCAAACTTCTATCTAGGAAATGACCATTGTTTATATATTAAATTTTCCCCTTAAAAATTAAATTTATTTTAACTGGAAGACCATGAATCATCACTAGAATCGTCATCAGATCCATATTCCATTTGCTGTCGTCTAATTTCAAAAGCATTTTCTAGCATCGATTGCACATCATCAGTTTTTGGTTTTTCATCCTGTGTTTCATTGTCAACGTTTCTCAATTTCATACCGTTTTTGATGGCTGAAAGAAAGTTTGATCGGTCTTCAGTTATAGGAGGAGCTTCTAAATCACAGTCCTTTTTATCAATTGTAGGTGGTTTTGCCACAGGAGCATTGATTTGTGGTGGCAAAGCTATTGCAGGAGGGGGAGTTGAAATGGGAGGAGGTGCAGGAATATGTGAGATTGTTTGAGCATCGACTTGTTCGAAAGCACTCGAATTGTCTTGATAGAACTCAGGGTTATCTATATTCTCGTGTTCATCTGCTTTTCCGAATGGATCTAAAATTGGCTCCAATTCTAAGTCATTTAAATCTTGTTCCAGGGTTTCAACATCTTGAGATTCCATAAACATGTCTGGAGCTGGAATGTCGGGAAATGTATCATCTTCTGTAGGAGGAGAGAGATTAAAATTTTCATCATTTTCAGTAACAGGGGAATTAAAACTCGGAGGCATAGTAATGATGGGAGGGGGTGCTAATGAAATGTATATATTAAAAATATATATGAAAACCTTGTGATATTGGTGGGGGTATATTATCATTTCTAAATGATGTGTCCGGTATATACTCAGTTTCAGCTACCTTAATTGTCTAAAAAGGATTGGATGATAATTATAATAATTATAATTAGAACCTTTATACTTTGTTGTTTTCTGAAAATTATTAATTATTAATTTACAAAAAATTAAAAAATACTCCTTTTTAGTGTTAGCAGTTTCCATCTGTTTATACTTTTCCTTGTTTGTCTTAATTTCTGTCACTTCATTCACATTTTGTCTAGTTAACGTCTGATATAAATTTCTACTCTAAAAAATAATGTTTATATTTGATTTGATCTGAATTATTGTACCTTTTTTCGTTTTCTCTTATCATCTTTATTTTTTGATAACTCTTTGAACAGCAATGATGCGAAATAGTTGGGATCAGAATAAAGAGTCATTGATTTCATTCCATCCATCCGATAAGAATCCAATTTTTCAAGTTGGGGCAATTGATAACAATTTGCGTACATTTTATTAATTGCATCAGTTCTAGTTTCAGGAGTGACAATCATAAATATTCGATGCAAATCACTTCTATAAGGAGTATGGTTGTTGATGTCTTCGATGGAAACTGAAACGATTTAAATTATGGAATTAAAAAAATATATTTATAAACTTTCTTCATAGTTGGGGTCAAGCTTGTCTAAAGTTTCAAATAGTGATTTTGATCGAGAGTGGACCTTTTCTAAACGGGACGAAATACAATCCAAGTTTTTCGACAATTCTCCAAATACTAACAGTAATTTTAAAAAAGTTCCCATTATAATCACCTCCTCGAGCATTGCAACATAGCGACGCCAATTGCCTCATTATATTGGAATAACCAATATTGGCAACTGACTCCAACTCTTTTGATTGCTCTGAGACAGCAGAACTAGATTCAACAGCATCATTTTTTAAATCAGAACAGTTAGAGGACTGATAAATTTTTACAGGTTCAATTATACGTCGAATTAATGGCATCAGATTCTATTTTCACAAACAAGAAAATTATTATTTATTATTTATTCTTCTTTCGTTTACATGGATATAAACTTTTATATTTTTTTATGTAATTAATGTGATTTAACCCATTCAACAGCGATATGTGTTTCTTCCACAAGATGATGTACATTTAATTTTAAAGACTTTAATTCTTGGCAACTTTTTTCAATTTTTTCAATGTTGCCTACAGTAATTAGTTTTGATTGGCTTATGGATGATGTGGGTTTGTCGGTTTTTTCTTTGGCGAATAATATAAATTGGTGATTAATTTTATCAATTGCGATCAAATCAGAGGATATTGAGGTTATAAATTTGTCTATAGCCCAGGAAAACTAAATTTGAAAGTTAAAATTTAAATTATTTGTAAAAAAATATTACATTTTCATTATAAGTAGATATAAACATTTTCATTTTGGCATCCGCTTCAATATTAGTCGTTGTTATTATCTTTGGCATCAGCTTATTGTTATTTGTATCCATCATCTAATATAAAATTTTTTAAAATAAATTTATATAATTATACATTACACATTCGATGTCTTTTGGCTGTATATTTAAATAGATGAACTGAAAAAAAGAGCTAATCACATGTTGGAAATTATTTTCTTCATTTATATAACATTTTATAACATCGTTATCAGTCAGTAAATTCAAAAATTGTTTTATTTCATTCATGCTAGTTACATGTAGTTGGAACAAATTTTCAATCATCTTGTCACATTTTTTTATAATTTTGTTTGTCTAACAAAATTATTTAATAAATTATGACAATTTAAATACTTGAGAACAATTGGTCAATCGAAGAAAATTCATCGATAATTCATCTCCATTAGTTGTATCATATGATGTGTCATATTTTTCTGAATTTTTAATTTTTTCATTTATTAAAGTCAATAATATTTCATTTATGGATTCTTGGCAATTGTAATCGCTTTTAGCACATGAAAAGAATCTAAATAACATTTTATTATTTTTAAATATTTTTTACGCTTTTATATTGTTCCTCTTGAAATAAGTTTCTAAGAAATGTTTGGTACATTTACTATTATCCATTTTAGAAATTATTAGGAATTTTGAAATATTGGTGTTTCTTGTAACATTTATATTACATGATTCAAAATATAAATTCTGGGATTCTATAGATGACTCAATATTTTCTTTTGGAGCAGCCACGACCACTAAAAATGATATAGATATTAGATCTAAATATTTTACTTATAACGGCGTCCATTTTTTTATAAATATTGTTTTTAAATTCAATATTAATATCTTTACTCATTTCATAAAAAGAAGCTACACATATATGAGCCAATTTTCCATTTCGTGTAATATTTTTTACATGGATTGCTATACATTTTTAAATACAAATTATATTCGAATCTTACTTGAATTAACATCCTGTAATAAACAATAAGATTTGTTGGAAAATATATTTTTTCCAATTCTGTTTAAAATACTCGTTTTTCCACTTTTTGACGGTCCAATGATCAAAATCTTAAATTCTTGAGAAATGTGTTTGTGTTTTTTAAAGTATTTCATCATATCGTGTTGCAACTTGTATTAAATATTTATATATCTGTAAAATAATATCTCAGACACTGACCAGCCAAATTTCATTGTTTGTTGGTTACATGTATAAAAACAGAAAACATATTTATAAAAAGTACAATAGAAAAGAAAATAATTGATTATAGTTTATAAGTTACATAAAGCATTGTTTCAATGTATTCTTGGTGACGACATAGAACCTTTAATGTACTCTCAATGCATCTAATCTGGAGTTTCAACTTTTTGTTCGCGTTCTTTAACTTTATGTAATTAAGTTTCAGATTTGTTTCACCATGTCTTAATTTCTTCTTAGCAATTTTGTCGTCTCTTAAATAATTGTCTTTAAATTCATCTATATGTCGTATTTTTTCTTCATATAAAATTTTCAATCGTTTTGAGACAGCCATAAAATGGCTCATTCGTTTATTGGAAAGAGACATTATTATAATGACAAGATAGTTTTATTTGTAAAAATATACTATTTTGCGTTACCCATTTTTTAATCGTTTTGGTCACAAGAAAATTAAAAAAATCTTTTAAAATTATAATTACATCACGTTAAAAATAAATTTATATTAAAAAATAATCTATATTTATCTTCACAATAAAAATATACTTAGTACAATAAACCCAAAATTGGTACATTTTTAACTAGTCAAACTCTAAAAAATTATATGAATATTTATATCTTAAAATTATTTATAATATTCTAAAAATAAACCACTTCCTGAAAATATGTGTTATTTAGAAATATATTTGAAAATTTCATTTAATCGTGATTTATAAAATTTATGTTTGAAATTTTGCTCATCCAGAAATATAAGTAATAATTTTTATAATGAGTCCTCCGGTTCTTCAGACGACACAAAATTGCGATAGTGGTAAAAAATAAAAATAAAAAAATATTTACAATTTTATAGAGTTTGATTACATTTTGTTGGGTGGTGGACCTGCAGGTCTTCAGATGGGGTACGAAATGACTCGCGCAAAAAACAATTACATAATTCTCGAAAAAAACGAAACAGCTGGCAGCTTTTTTAAAGAAATGCCAAAACATCGTACATTGATATCAATAAATAAGATTTATAACAAATTTGAGGAGCCTGAATTTAACATGAGGCACGACTGGAACTCTCTCTTGTCCGATGATACAGATATGGTTTTTAAAAACTATTCGACCGATTTGTTTCCACATGCTGATAAAGTTGTAGAGTAAGTTTTAAAATATATTTAACATATTTATTATTTAGATATTTTGAAAGCTACGCAGAGAGGTTTAACCTAAATGTTGCTTATAAAGTGGAAATAAAATCGATAAAGAAACTTGAATGCGGCAAGTTTCAACTCACAGATACAACAGAAAAAACTTGGAAGTGTAAATATCTATTAATGGGGTTGGGGGCCATGTCTGAAAATTTACCAAATTTTCCAGGGTCAGATGTAATAGACACATATGCCACACACACGTTGGATGCAGACGAATACAAAAATAAAGTAGTTGCCATTTTGGGAATTGGAAACAGTGCTTTTGAAGTAGCAGATAATTTGATGCCGTATGCATCAGCTGTTCATTGTTATGCGCGTCGACCTTTAAGGTTATCATGGGACAGCCATTTTGTAGGAGATTTGAGAGCTATAAACAATAATTTGCTGGACATGTTTCACTTGAAATCTCTGGCAGGCGTCGTAAATGCACAAGTTTTACAGATAAATAAAGTCACGAAACCCTGTGGATCGACTGCATATGATATGGAATTTACGATAGATTTACCCCAATGGGATCCACCAGGTACAATAAAAAGTGTAAGACAATATGACAAAATTATATCTTGTGTTGGATGGAAGTATGTGGATTTGAACATGTTTGGAGATTGCTGTAAGCCTGAGATTACTGAATGTGGTAGGTACCCAGTGTTGGATTCTTCATGGATGAGTAATGTTCCTAATATGTATTTTATGGGGACTGTGATGCAACAGAGAGACAAGAAAGCAGCTTCAGGATTTATCCATGGTTTTAGGTATTTGTGTCGGACTTTACATAGTATTTTGAATTGGACTAATCATGCTACTATTCCCAAGTTGATGAGATTTGAATGTATAGATAGTAAAGCTTTGGCAAAGTTTATAATAAGTAACACTTTTAATGCTAATAATTAAATTCAACTTTCCATAGATCGCGCTAGTACATCGTCTGCTCTTTATCAAATGAATAACAACGTTCTTTGTGACGTTATGGTTTTAAATACGACCGATAAAATCACAACTACCTGTGACGGTATGATTTGCGGTACTGTGGAATTTTATTACGAATTGCCTTATGATTGGGTGATGGAAAAACCTTTTTTCATCAATCAAGAACACATGTTTGTTTTATCACTAGAAGACGACAAAAAGAGGCAAATTAATCAAACTCCTTAGTTTATAATATTTTTATATTCAGATTCACAGACGATACAAAGGTCAGTGATTTTAGAGTTCCTCAAGTTTCAATGAGAAGTGCAGGTATTAGCGCATTAACAAAATACTTAAATATTTAGACTGCTCTGGAATCGTACGACCTGCTATTCGAGCCTACAAAAATGGTGAAATGTCTGACGTTGTGAAATTAGGAACTACCCTTTTTGGCAGATGTGATGCTAGTATTGTTGATGGAGATACTAATCCAGAGCGCATGACAGCTATATTGGCACAAATGATTTGTCAAAATGTAACTATTGTATTATAATTATATTTAAAATAATATTCATCCTTAGTTGGGTGTTAAATACGACATCAAAATCCCCACTTTGTTTGGAAATCAAAAACAGGCTAAGTTCCAAGTATGGGATAGAAGCGACATCAACAAGTACAATGAACGTGTTCAAAAATTACAACTGTGTCAAAAAAAGACGTGCTCATTCAAAGTGAAGGATAAATACTTAATTTCATAATATTATCATAATATAATTATTAATAAAATGTAATTTACAATATATTTATTTATATTTGTATATTTTACACTCACCGTCTTCCGATGCCGTAGAAATAAACAAATCTGACCAATCTAAATCAAAAATCTTCTTTTCGTGACCGTACAAATCATACAATGGACTTTTATTACACCTGATATCCCACATTTTCACAACACCGTCGTATGAGGCAGATATGAATGCATTTTTATCCGTCTGTGAGAATTTCAACCTAGATATCCAATTTGAATGAGCAGAAAACGAATTTACAAGAAAGCTACCTTCTAAAAAATCATAAAAAATATAATTATAATAAAATACCCGGAGCTCTAATATCCCACAATCTAATATGTGGATCAGTTGACCCTGTAATCAAATAACCGTCAGAAGATTGTTCTAATGTTAAATGGGAGACATTATTTCCCTATAAAAAGAAATAAATATAAATATAATTTATAAATTACAAACATTTGACAATTTTTCCCAGAATTCATATCCCACGTTCTTATACTCTTATCTATACTCACACTACAAGTCATACATTCGCTAATCCACTTTACATCCATCACACAATCTGTATGTTCGAGGATTGTTAGTATAGGGTTTTTTATTTTTTCTTCCTTTTCGCTGCTTTCCAAAAATTCAATGTCTTGTTGGTCTAATAATATTTAAAATCTAATAAAATATTAAAATGAAACCTAAAACCCACAACTTGAGACTTTTGTCCCTTGAAACAGATATAATTTTAGTAACATTGTCATTAAAATAATCAACAGCTTCAACACTTTGGTTATGCCCCTTGAATTTCAACAAAGGTATAATTTTAAGATAGTTTGAATCGTACTTAGAAATCTTAATAGTTCTATCTGCAGATGCAGTTATAAAAAATCGATTGGAATTAATTTCTAAAGTACAATAAAAAATATTATATTGTAATTACTGAAAGATGAAATTCTTTGAATAGCATTTTTATGTATCGGAGAGTTTTTTACTACACTTCCATCATTGTACAAACCCCACATTAATAGATGACCGCAGAATGTTCCGCATATAACACTAAATTAATATTTATTAAGTACGTTAAA
This sequence comes from Coelogynopora nodosa, assembly GCA_034780555.1. NCBI lineage: Eukaryota > Metazoa > Platyhelminthes > Proseriata > Coelogynoporidae > Coelogynopora > Coelogynopora nodosa. The sequence goes on from JAUZND010057109.1 coordinate 40,162, forward strand.
ATGAATATATATAATACACATCATCTGCTATTAATACAGATTTTAACCAATCGTCGTGTGTAAAACTAGTATACGGCGAAGGAGGTAAAATTTTAAGTTGAAAAGTAACATCAATGACATTTTCCTTTAATTAGAATATATTATAATTAAAAAAACAAATATTCAGTTTCAATTTACCAGATTGACATGTACATCTTTAATCGCGTTAGATAAAGTTGTAATCAATAGCTGCCCTGCTGCAAAAAATTGATATTTTTCATTTTTCAAGAATATATCCTCCTTAAATGATTTTAAAATTAAGTTTAAATTCTTTTCATCAATGTCGCAGTTAACTGAGCAAGTGATTGGGTCAAAATTTGGTCTAATTAAATATTAGAAAAATTACAAAGTCAATAATCTACACGCTTTCTGAAGAAATGTTCACTAAAACAGGTCGGACTTGTTCATTTTTTAATAGCATTTTTTTTTATAAAATAAAAATTTTTCAGTTTTAAATCACGTGTGCACGTGTATATATGGTAACAATATATTACTTAGGATAATAAAGTTATAATCGTTAATTCAAGAATGCATTAGTTATAAAATTTATAATATAAATCAAGTAAATTTTATATATTTAGCTTATTTTGAACACTGTAATAAGATCACCACAACTATACCAATTACAAGTCCGAAGGAAGCCAAAGAACCAAACGAGACAAAATGAATATAATGTTTTGTGACAGTAAATAAAAAGTAAACAACTTTATTTTGTTAAATATTCACAGATAGCGACACTTTGTAGGGGATGTAAAATAATTTAATTTATAATGGTACAAATTTAACATTTTTTATATCCACAAGCTTGAAAAAATTTGGTTAATACAGCACAAATAGTGAGGAGGAATATTGAAGATGAATAAAAAATAAATAAAAGGCCCAATCAAATGATAGTAATAAGCTCAAATTTAAATTGATGTCATAGTTTTTAAAATTTATGATTTATTTTAAAATTTAAACACTTGATTCACAATCTGAATTTGTTTCTCCTAGATCGGTATTTGTGTC
>JAUZND010057110.1:0-18660 GCA_034780555.1 Coelogynopora nodosa
GCTACTACGTAATAATACATAAATCATGATGCACTTTAGATAATCAATAATCATATAATAATACTACAAATACCACAAAGGTCAAGTTGTGTGGCCGCATCGACTCTTCCTATACTACTTATGTGATTGTTAAATATAATGAACAGACCGTTGTTATTTATTTTATAATGTTTTTTACTCTTCATAATATATTATTTTAAACTATTGTTTTTAAATTTATGAATATTTGATATTTGACAGTAAGCTTCATAATATTTATTATGGTTTGTTTAATTAACTAATCATGCAGTTTGCTTTGTAAATCTGGCACTTATTATAACATTTATTATTCGTCATATTCATATTTATTTGGTTTTTCTGTTATTTAGTTTTGATAGTTTTATTATTATTAATAATTTACTTATTTTTATGTCATTAAGGAACTTACTGATATTCGTAAGGATCCACCAGATCAATGTTCTGCTGGTCCTGTTGGGGATGACAGTGAGTTCTCTCTGTGTTAATATATTTTTTGTTGTTGACACTGTTTCATGTTTACAGTATAAAATTGTATTATTAATATGTTGTATGTCACATAACACAGTTTATTTTATACAAAATAATTTCAATTAACCTATAGTATTGATAGTACAGAACAACAGATCAAATTGATATTCAGGGTTCCCACAAGCCCTAAAAATCATGAAAAATTGAATTGTGAAATCCAGACCGGGAAAATACCTGGAAAATATAAGTTGTATTATAGATCATGGAAAACTCATTACATTTTGACTTGATGCCGTATTATTTACTGCCTTCCCCCCCCTTTCTTTTCACTTGTGGTAACAATATATACATATAGTCTTTCATTATAGTATACAGGGTACATGTTGTATGTCCTTATATATATATATATAGTTACGTATAACCATTATTCAGTTAGCTAAGTTGTATATATTATACATAATATTATCTACCACCATACATTTTTATACACTTTGCAAATGTAAACCTTACATTTCATACACAAATCTTGAAAATTCAGTGGAAAATGTTGTAAATATTTGTGGGAACCCTGGATATTGCATGTAAATCTGTTTTAGTATGATTAATAACTGACAGTTTAAAAAATTAAATTTTAAATATCTAATATTTTCAGTGGTCTTTTCTTCATCAGAGTATTAAATTTATAATTGATCAAATCAATTGCATAAATAAATGCCTAGTTGCAGACAAAAAATACAATATTCAATAAGAATATCACTAAAGATGAATTTAATTAATCAATACATAGGATTGTCAAAAATTAATAAAAATAATAATGAACAACCATGACTAAGAAATAAGTTGAATGGAAACTCTTAGAACATTACAAAATCATACTCGAAGCACAAAAAATATTTGTATGTCATAAAAATCAATGTAATAATTTGTTGTAAATAGGAGATAAAACATAATTGGACACAGTTGTGGCTAGAATATAAATAATTAATGTAAATGTTTCTAAGTTATTTATGCGAATATGGTTTTACCTTTTCTTTTTTTACTGTGAGCAAAAATAAGTTATACAAATTGTACATATAATTATGTTAGCAGATTGCCGCATTCTTCTACCTGATATGTAATTTTTAATTATTACGGTTTTCTTTGTATTTTTTCAATTTGTATCGTGTTTTCGTTTTTAAGTTTCCTGTCTTGATATTTTTAAATGTACGTTTGTCCTTTTGATTTAGTTGGCCTCGTGTATATATTATATACCATAGATAAACAATATTTCACCTTGTCGACTCAAGAAATTAAGTTAACAGTATCGATCGTTACCTAATCATTACAATATTTATTTCGAATGAGTGTTATTATATAATCCTAGCAGATATTGTAAGGGTGTCTGGCAAAAATATCACTTAAACATAGTTATTTCATATTTTACCTAAAATCAGTAATGTAAAGCATTGAAAATTTATATAATTATTGTTCATTAATAATTATATTTGTTATCATTTATATGTATAATTTGTAAAATATATAATGTATAATTTCACTGCATGGATAATATTATTTATATAAGTATTATTTTTATTTCGGACAGACTTATCTACATATGTAAACTTGTGCATCATTTATTGTAAAACTATTTTTCTAATTATCCAATATTAATCCTATTTAACATAATTATATTTTCTAATATTTATTTTAATTTATTTGCATATTTCAGTGTTTAATTGGCAAGCTACAATTATAGGACCAGTAAGTTCTGTTAACTTATTCATCAATCAATATGTATGTCATAAAAAGCGTAATTAGTTTATTTGTTTCTATTACTATTTTTTAGTTCAGAGCTGTTATTTGTCAACTTTACTTGATAATTGTTATGTTTTGAATTTATCTTAATAACTTTTTTTGTAAATGACGACTACTTATACTTGATGTATTCTATTTTTTAGAACGATAGTCCATATCAGAATGGAGTGTTTTTTCTCACAGTACATTTTCCTAATGACTATCCGTTTAAACCCCCAAAGGTATGTATACAAGCCTAGATTTGTAATGAACTTTTTAACATTGTACTATTGTAGTAACTTTGAATTTGCAAACTATTAGTTTTATCATGTTTTTGATTATACGTTTAATTGTTTAAGGAACTGTATTATGTATACTATTATAAATTTGTAGTTTTTTTTAATGTGATTTTGATATGCGTTAGTTATTTTCAATTAATAAAAATGTGATTTTCCCTTTGCAACATGATTAATAGGAATATATTAAAAGAAAGATATAATAATTTAATAATACAACAACAACAAATTTACAGCAACATAGGCTTCTTTCTTTTTATATATTCCTATTTTCAATTAATTTAATATAATTTATTATGATATGAAAATGTAGATTATAATTCGAATCTGTTCAAGGATCTATTAATAAAATAATTAATTTTTTGTTTCTACTTTTATATAGATCATGTTCACAACAAAAATATATCACCCAAATATCAGTTCCAATGGAAGTATTTGTTTAGATATTCTTAAAAACCAGTGGGCACCAACTCTAACGATATCGAAAGGTAAACACGAGTTTTAATATTAATTAATGTTACTATAATGCGGAAGATTTTGTCTTGTCCGTCCGTAACTTTATAACGTTTTTTAATATAACTTATTTATTTATTAATAATGATTTATTTAGAGTTTTTACTATAACTGATGAAAATTGGTTCTATAAAATAATATGATTAATTTTGGTGGCTTGACGCTTGGATTTTACTAATTTTATAATTTAAACTTAGTATAATTCCATTTTAAAGAGCTCAGATATAACACGAAGACGGTTACACCGCGCGAGTAATTGATTTGTTCCTAGCTACAGCCATAATGTCAGTCATAAAATCTTCATTTTAACTTTTAAAGTTATTTTTTTATAAAATGCCCCATATTTTTATTCATAAACAGTCTACACTAGGCATGTGGTTCTCTATAGTATCAAAAGCACTAAATTATAAATTTTTAACAAAAAAACACGATACTATGTCATATACATTTTATAATCAATTATAGGTTGAAATGTTTATCGTACCTTGAATTTGTGTTAAATTTTTAAACGGAATATATTTTTACAATTCCTTTTCCTGCACTATGAAAACTTTAATAGTTATTTAAACATATAATAGTTCAAATATATTGTGTAACAAATTAACGAACGAAAATTAATTTTTCAGTAAACTTCGTTTTCGCAGTTCACGAACTATGTTTATAACACAAAATATTTTCAATATTCTGACTAAGTCGATGTTATTGTCCGCCATATAAAATAATAGTTTTTTCTGTAGTTTTGGTTAAAGTATAAGTGAACTTTCTGCTTAATTATAATTTTTACTTATGGTTTAAGAATATAATACTGAACATTTAAAGCTCCTAGTTTATTGCACAAATATTACTCATGTTATTAATTGTGCATCTCATACTAAGTATTTTGATTATACTGTAGTCGTAGATTAATTAAATGTGTACGTATCATTTCGCCTTACTATTGTATTAACTTAATTGGAATTACGTTATCAAATTAACAAAACCTTGATTCATTTGGCCTAATCGATTTTTTTCAGTTCGCTTTATTCTACACACTTAGCAAAAGTTATTATGTAGTTTAATTCAAGCTGAGTTTAATTCAAACGTTATAACTATTAAAAATACTACACAGACGGGTACCCACACAGAGCTTTAATTTAGTATTATGGAGTTTATAACATCAAGAGGGGGGGAAATTTTTTGGCTCAATTATTTTATGCTAAATTTAAACTAGGATCGTAGAAATGCAAAAACTGACTCGAAATGCAGAAAGAACACTTAATGCAAGTTTACTGCAATTACGAAGGACTAAATATGACTTTCTTCAAAAGAAAATCACAACCACCCTCTCGTAGACAATAAAATCGCAATGAAGAAAACTCTAGATGATGCAAAACTAACATCTAAAAGAGATACGTTTGTTCCAATGAAGCGTGTATATAACATAGTATTTGAAGAATTGAACATGAATAACGAAGCTGTCATGGATGAACTTCCATCTTTCTAGAAGTACAAGTGTACTTTACACTGAGGCAGATCAAGCCGTTTTTTACAGCTACTTCCTCACACGAGATGAGATAGATATAACAGGAGAATGGTCAGAAACACAGGATTGCAGAAGCTTTATTATTTCTAATGATTGAGTAGATGACAGGTTGCTCATATTTGGTTGTATATATATGAGGATGCAGCCTTCAATCATGTTGACTGCTTTAAATGAGATTCCAGATGTTCTGGAACTTACCTTAAATGATTACATCACAACATGGGTCGACCCTTTCACGGCTATATATCCTGTTGAAATGTGGTCGCATTATGACACTCCATTGATATACGTACTACAAATCACTTAGACTCATGGCACAATAAGATAAAGAAAGGTTTAGAACGTCCACACCCAAATGTATATCGTGCCATCCAACTATTTCGAGAACAACAAGCTGAAACAGAACACAAGATTAGACTTTTACAAGCTGATGAGACTATTCCTATTCAACGCCGGAAATATCGCGTAATTACTGAACGATTATTCAGGCTGAAAGATCGTCTACAGGCTGGAGACATTACTGTATACCAATTTACAGGTGCAGCCGGAGGAATAATGATATTTGATTTTTAGATTTTTAATATTTCATGATTCTGTTTTAACTATTCTGTTTTATTATTTTATGATTCTGTACATATAATATATTTGCATTCTGTAATCATATTTATTTGTATTCTTCATAAGGCGAAATAATAAGACGATGTCAGACTTTTTAAATAAGGCGAAATGAGACGTTCTCATTAAAATATGTTGCACCTAACTTTCGTAGTTAATCACCTTATTTATTTATTTTCTTTATTAATAGTTATATTAATTGCGCATTCTACTCCATGGTGGCCACAGAGGGAGAGCATAAATTTTCAGTTATTATATATAATTGAATATTTTAGGTGATAGGTGATCTAATTATATGTTCTAGCTGTTTTCATTAAATGAAAAACGAAAAAGGGTTTTTTGACTTTATAATTTAGCATCTTTAGGTTGACAAATATAGTTAACCACTATGCGTTATTCGGGAGATCAATTTAGGAAAATTTATATTCTGTACAATCATAACATAGAATAAATTTATAATATAATGAAACATATATTTCAACTGATGTCATAGAAAACATTTCATCATCATCAGAGAAGGTATTCATTATTGTATGTAATTTAATGTAAACCAACTTATTTCGTTTTAGTGAACAAAAACCTAAAATGGTATACAAAAAAATATTCAAACACCAAATTAATCTATATGGAATCAAAAAAGCAATTACACAACTAATGTATTGTTTCAAAAATATTTGTAGCCTTTTAAAATCAGTGATAACACTATGGATACCACCAAGAAATACTATTTTAGTGAATGCTCAGAGGTGTTAGTTTATTTGAAAACCAGATTAACTTATGAACTAATTATGTCGCCAAAAATTATATAATTCTCTACAAAAATTGGAGCCATTTAAAATAGTTTTAATTCTAAGTTAACATCTCAAATAGTATACATATATACATATATATACAAATAATCTAACGATAAAAGTAAAAAAAAAATTTCAATTAACAAGAAACAAGTGACCATTACTTGACTTTATTTATCAAGCATAGGAATGTTTAGTAATATTATTATATACTTATTATATACATTTTTAACTTTCGGTGGTTTCAATTGACTATGCTTTTACAATTTGATAATTGATTATATCAAAAGATTTTGTTTCTAATTTTGAATTGAAAATATATTTTAATATATCAAAATTCCTATATTATAACATAAAAGTTGTGTAATAAATTTATTTAAAATTTTACTTTCAAGTGAATCTGAAAATTTTACCTCTGCTTTAATTTTTTGTTTAATTTAATCGTTCATTTGGAAAAATCAATACCCCTTTTTTATCATGAAATTTATCTCTTACTGTACCTCAATATTGAGTCTGTCAATACTGAAAATAAATATTATCTTATTAGATATTCAATCGATAAAATATTTTTCTGTCAAATAAGAAACAACGTTTAATATTATTTATGAACATTATCCAATTTTATCGAGTTTATACTGAGTACCATAGTACCTCTTTAGTTTGCATAATGAAATCGCCGTCATTCATAAATGACATAAGTGGAAACTTAGCTTAGTGCAAAAATCGCGTCATTGATTTTTGAGCACTATTCATGAGATAGTTAAAATCGTTTTGCAAAATTATTAAGACGATTATAAAAGTGTAGATAAGTATATCTAAATGTATATGTCCTTTTAGTCTAGTCACAAAATATAACTTTTGTCTTGCACCATTTTTGCATTATAAATTTCATCATAGATATCAGATCCTCTACATCTTTATTTTGTATTAAAATAAAGTGTAAAAAACAAAATAAACTATTTTATCATATTTTTATGATATTTTAGATTTTAATTTATAATTACAAATGATTATGCAGAATTAAATTTAAAATGCGTTTTATTGATAAAAGATTTATTTGAATCTCTATATTGCAACTATTTTATAATATTTACAAATATTTTATTATAGCAGAAGAAGTTTTGTGTATAAAATATATGTATAGCGCTCGAATTGTCTCATATGGTAGTTTAATCACAATATTATTGTGTAATTAGAAATTGTTATAAATTTATATTTTGTTTTCAGTTAAATATAAGGACATATCTGTTATATGCAATCGAATTCATTTTACGGTAGTTTAATCATATTATTCTTTATTTCTGTCAACCATTAAAAATAGTAATAACCTGTTTCACAATAGTTTTCAATAAATAATAGAGAAAAAATTTGACAATATTGCAATTTATTAATTCATAATATATTTATGTTACTATAAGAGTACAGGTACTATTTCCGTTCAATAATTCTAAATTTTATTCAGAAGTTAATGTTTACATCAGTAAATTAAAATAATTTGAAATATATGGCTGATTCAAAGTTCATATTTTATATTAATAGCTTTAATGGGTTTCAATTTTTTTAATGTTTTGCTTATATAGTGGGTTGGTTACCGTCCTCCCCATTAACTCACGAAGGATTAACATCCAAAATCATACATGATTGATGTTATAGCATACAATTTTTAAAGCCTTCCATGAATTGGTCATCTAACTGATCTTTTAATATATAATAGAAATTAGATTACTTATTTTGGGAGACTATACATGGTATAATTGTTCGTGTTTAAGGATATTATGAAAACTATAACAGAATATTTTTACTGTACTACTGCATATCAATTGCATCCAAAGAACTTGATTTGTTATCGCCATTCATCACCCCTGTTTGTGCTGAGCTTTGTACAACCCTGTGTGTACTGTTGAGTACTGTACCTAATGTCAGCAAACCCTTATATATATATAATAGGTATTAAACAATATGAAAGACACACATCGTTTATTAATCAATGCTGCTGAGGCCACGTTAGAGACTGACCGTGTCTAACAATAGCTGTATGCTTCATATATACGGTTTTACAAATTAATACTGTATCTGGTAATTGAAGGTTATATTACAGATTGTGATGTCACGGATTATTTTGCACCGTAATGCATTACGCATATGAAATTACTAAATGCTTATAAGTTGACAATATTAGATCCTGTACGTAATGTTATATAATATTATAAACAAGCGGATGAATCTTTGCTAGCGACAGACTAACATATACACGATAAATACGATGATGCTAAGTTATTGCGTGTAGCTTTCTAGAATTGTTCTTCTTTCTTTATGAACTCAAGAATCTCTCTGTCCCTGGAGATTCTCTACTCAATTTGGAATCTTTTATTAAATGATGTTTTCCTCGCTACCATGGTTACTTTTTAGTTATCCATACTACATTATACCTAGTATTTAAATATATTAATTATTTTCTATAACTGTGTTAGTGTTCATAAGTTTCTAATTTATTATTAGGGTAACATTGATCTGCCGTATTAACTCTCTAGTCTTTCACCATCGCTAATAATTATTGCTCTATTTCTGCCAAGTATTTTCCATCTTATTTAATTGGATATTTTATTAACCTGTCTGAATGGATTGCTAATATTCACTCTATTGTTCGCTTGTCACTAAGTCATAAGTGCGTAGAAGCGAAACGTCGAAAAATATATAGGGTGAGAATGTAGAATGAAGAAATACTTATTTATTTAATTTGTTATTAAACATTTCTTTATTATTTAGTATTCTATGAATTACCGAACACTTACCTATTACATTAAAAAATTAATAAGTGTAACCACCCTCAAATTCTTCAGCACGTTTTAAATCGTTCATACCCTACACTACTAACATATAAAATTTACAAAAATATAACATATTTTTACATCATGTGCACACAACCTATTTATCGTCGTAACATTTTGTACATATATATTAATTCTTACTGTTTCAACATTAATGTAAACATATTACTACTGAAACTAAATCTATTTTTATACGTATATATTGCTATTATATATTTAATGTACTATTTAAAAAGAAAAATTTCAGTTGCACCATAGCTTCCCATTCCTGGTGCTTGGTATACAAATATACGCTTATTATATTATATATATATGTTATATTTTTAATAATATACTTCTACTACTCAATAGTATGATCATAAAACCATTATTTTTTAAAACATTGGTGTGAGAGCTATAATTAGTACCACTTTTTTAATCGCAAAGTACTTCTCTTTTTATACACAAATAAGTTGTTTGCAAAAAATAAAAGCTGGAATAAAATGAAAAAGATATTATTAAAGTAACATCAATGTATATCAAAAGTAATAATGCCAACTGAAAGGTAATCAACACCCATAATTTCTTTTGTTGATTTAAATAATTACAGATTAGTTCGATTTATTCAATCACATGCTCATAAAATTATGTTTTCAATAAATTTTAAAAAAAATTGTTTACAGATTTTGCTCTCTAAACTGACTATATTAGCTTTACATTTTATAATAACCCTTTACCGTTGTTATTGGGTTGTCCACACATTAAGTAACATATTTTTTATGTGATATCTAAATTGTATTTTTCTTACATCTGTAATTGTAGTTTTTTCAAATATTTTTTTCGCTTTCTTTGGTCGTAATGCTCTGGATTAAATTTTATTGTGGTAGAATTTCTGGCTAATACCTCTCTTGAAAAATCTTTTTATAAATATATGTTGCACAAGTTGGTGACACAGATTTATCAGTGTAACATTTTGACAAAACAGCTCTTAAAAATATTTCTGAATTTTTCATCACTGCACTACTGTCCGGAAGTTTTCTGTCTAGACGCTTTGGATGATACTGGACACACATCTGGAAATGCTAGATTTAAGGATATCATTATATCTTTGTGATATTGGTTGGTTTGATTAGTAAATATTCTTTTCAGCACTATGGAGAGGAACACTTCTGGACCATGAGTTATAACCTCCTACCTCCCACCCCTTATTTAATTATTTTTTTAGTTCGGTTTTGAATTTTAATTTGATCAGAGGTATTCTTATCATTTAAATCAATCAATACGATGCATTGCAGCCATACAATGTGCAATCAGGGTGATTTCGATAGGGATTCCGACTAAGTTATAATGACGCTGAATTCAATTTTCCTACTTAAAAATTGATCAGAGGTACTTTAATGGTAGCAATCGACTATTCAAATACATTTATTTATTTTTCCTAATGCAATGTATTACAGCCATTTTTAGCAATAATTTTAACAATTTTCTATTATTTAAGCCAATAGGGTGATTTCAATTAAAATTCTGACTAATTAGGGTATATAGGGGGAAAGAAAATGACCATTGGAAATTGATTTGAGATATACTACTAGTATTAAAGAACAATACGTAGATACTATATTTTTATTTGTGTATATACTATAGGTATATATACTATGTATATACAATAAGTATACTATATGTAATGTTTCATATAAGCATATACTATAATATGTATTGTATATATGTATGTATGTTGAAGCCATAGTATAAGTATACTTCAATTAAAACATATAAGACAGGCACATTATTGCATTCACCTTTTTTAGTTTTGCTGTATCATTCAGTCTCACTTATTCTCGTTTCTTAAATTATTATATTATAGCTTTTCCGGATTTAAACAGTCAAAATACTTTTTAAATAATTAATTAATGCATTATTCTGCAGTCAAATTTGAGTACATCAAATTTCGCTGTCTGAAATCGTTACTATGTATGACATTTAAATATATACATAGAGTTACATCTTAGCGTGGGTAATGGTGGCGTTATCCCGTTTAAGTCTTCAAACTGGTATTAATTTCTATTATTACAATTTTATTTATTATTCATATAATAAAATCAATATATTCAACAAATGAATTATTATATTTTTGGGGTACGAAATTATAAAGGGTTCGCATAAATGATCTAGCTAATAATTTTTAAGATACATTTTATATGCGAACTCCAGGAATGAATAATTTTGCTGTTTTTTTTTACCCGAACTTTGATTTACTTATTTTTTCAGTTCTTCTTTCAATTTGTTCACTGTTGACTGACCCAAATCCTGACGACCCGCTTGTTCAAGATATCGCACGCCAGTACATATCTGATCGCCAAAAGTACAACAAATCTGCCCGAGAATGGACTGAAAAATATGCCATGTAGCGTAACCATCTTCATTTTGAACGTGAACTATATGTATGTACTTACATTTTGACAATAGAATAATTATTAAACGTATTGATTGATATTTTTAAAGTTGCTGTTGGTAATGACTGTTATTAATTATTTTTGTATTTATTCAGTAATTATATATAGCTATCTCAAGTTTTCGCCATTTGGTGTGATTTTTTTATATTGTATATATATTATTATTTATAAAAGTATGCAATATTTGGTGTTACACAATATTTTTACAATTTAACTTTTTAAAATATACTATGTTCTTTTTCTTCAATTATATTTTCTTGTTGGTAATGATAAAATAGTTGATTTATGATAGCACATCGCAAATTAATAAAAAACAGAGCTTTTATTTGAAAAATAAATTTATTAACCTTAGGGATATACCCGAAGCATCGACCAATAGACTCGTTTTTACTCCACAAAGGATGGACCAAGAAGATGGCTCCTATCTATTTTCGATTATTGGGTTATTTAGTGATTTTCTGCTTTTCTAGCTCTCTCAAGAAATGACGAAGTCATCCTATACAAAACGAATAAGTTTTATGAAGTCATCCCAGGATGTCGCAAAGCCATAGAAAGAATAATTAAGACTTTGCCAAATTGGTCAATATGGTGACAAAACTATTCTTTCCTTCCATTCATGCAAAGGAAATGTGGCGAAATTATAGATGCACTCCTCGACTAGCTGTAGACTGGTTAGTGTATCAAGGTGAATAGTAACATACGTTTACATTTGACCGTGGCGTAACAGCTGAGCACCCTGCCTTGATTAGAACGATGAATTTATATACTGCTTCAGATATTAGCAGTGTTCTGGTGAATATGACAAATATCTCATCATCACGAGGAAGGAGATACATCTCAAACCCGTTTCCGTTGACACTTGTTAGATCTCTTATAAATAAGCAAAAGACTTTGAAAAGAACCAGTTATGTTAAACAATAAAGCGTATATCTTAATAACACGTCAGAAGCTATTTCATTTCTTTGAAATTTACAGGACAGAGCAACATGTACTCCTGGCGGCACTGATCAAGATAAGTAAATTAATTATATTGTTAAATGAGTAGAAAAAACAAATAAAAACAGTCGTTAACCCTTCGTACGTGGACATACTTTGTTCTACATATGGTTTGCTACGTGGAGGGGGGGCCGGGGTATTTTACCCCGCTGGAAAACCAAACTTCCTATCACCCGATTAAGCTGAAATTTTGCATACAGATACCTCCTAAAGAATTGCTGAGCGACTTTAATTTTCAAAAAAATTAATCGATTGGTATAACTTGATTACGTCATAAACTCCAATTAGGAAAACTAAAGGGAAATAATATGCTATAAATTCACCAATAAATGCTATAACTTTTTTCAATGCAACCACTTGACTTGATTCTTTTTGAATCTGATTCGAGATCACAAGATCTATATTTGTTGATATATTTTTATTTAGTAAAAAAAATCAGGGTCGTTTTATAGTTCAATCAAAAACTTAATTTCTTTGAAAAAAATCCCCTCTACGTACGAAGGGTTTATGCCAAATAAAGCACTTCAAACAACACGCAGAATTGTATATGGTCAACAAGCATTTGTTTTAATTCATAGTCTAGAGGGAATCTGGAAGAATATTTCGCCATTAAATCTTCTTCACTATATTTGAATTGTTTTCTGGCCTGTAAAAGTAAAAAGAAGAATATACAATAATAAATTTTTTTTTTTTAATATTTTGGAAGCCCATGTGGAGATTCAATTAATTCAAACAGATTCTTACATTTTAAAGAAAACAGGATTGATCGTACTGTAAAGAACAAATGCAGCCCACGTAATACGGTAGTATTGGGAAAGTCAAAACATTAAATGAAAGGTTAGTACCCAAAAATATAGAGCTCGCTTTATATTCTTTGTTAGCCTACCTGATAAAAGCTGAACAAATCGAAACTGTTAGTCTTTGTTTTTCTACTGTTTTTACTGGTTCTGCGCTTACTTATTATAAACACAAGCGAAATTTTCCATGTTTCAACAGCCGTCATGCAAATTATACTAGTCATGAACCTCATGAAACCTTTCTAATATTTTATCGTGAAGTCTTCAGGAACTTTAAAAATAACTGGCGATTCATAAATTTTAAAATGCTTTTCTCATTTATAACCCTTCATGAACCAGGTGTTCAAATTGTCCTTTATGAACTATGGGGGGGGGGGGGGGGGGTTAGGGCCCCCACCCCACCCCCCCCCCGCGCGGCCCCCCCCCCCCCCCCCCCTTGAATATCATACTTGCCGTTGATCGATTGAGCTGAAATTTGGTAGACACGTACCTTTTAAAAAATATATTTAATGAAAAAGTTTTATGCGTACGTATTATTGATTTTTTTATCTATGACGTCATCAGAAGCCAAATTGCAGAAAACCACAAGAGTAAAGCTATATTTGAAGTCAAAATTTAGGGGATTTGTTACATCTGATATAAATTTAAAAAAATTGCATTCCTGATTATCTATTTTTGGGATATATGACGTCATCAGAAGCCAAATCCGTGTGCAAACTTCTACTTTGGATTTTTCAAAATTTGGTAACCATATATACCCTAATAAAATATTATAGTAGGCCTATACCACAATTCAATGTAATTGAATGAAAATTGACTAAATAAGTTTTTAATTTTTATGGGTAAAATGGCTATTTTTTTGAACAAAAAACTAATTTATTGATTTTTCTTAACAAAAATATTTGACGTACACATGAAGCATATATACCAATACCCATTTTGCCTTAATTATATTCAATTATTATTCAGTTAAAAACTTTTATCAATTTTGATTGGCTGTTTTGGGTGGTTTAGACCACTGAAATCTATATATTTAAACAATATTTTCATAAAATGCACTTTTAATTAGTGTAAAAAATATATATTTTATTAAAATATTATTTCTATTACCTATTTACAAGGTTGTTTAAGAAAATATTATTAAGAAATGTTTATTATAGAAATATGATCAAAAAAATGTTAATATTAAAAAAAAACTTCTGTATTTTCGAAGGGACTGAATTTTAGCTTATCGTGTGTCATTTTCGAACAATTTTCGATATGGGCCAGGGGGTGTCTTAACCCACACCCCTTAGTTCATGAAGGATTAACTAATGTTTAATTATAGATAAGGTAGACAAGATTACCTTTTTTAAATATTTTTTATTATTTTACAATAATTTCACCAAAAAATGCACATGGTCAGGCAATAATAAAAAAAATTAATATTAATTTTAGTCAGTAAATTTTATGTACCTACAGAATTCGTTCGTTATTTTATCCCAAACTTTTTATTTTCATTATTTAATGACTTATTAGTATATTTTTATCGCTAAATACACAGCTAACTAAACGTGTGATTTGAGAGCGATATATTTCGAATTGCCGTGAAATACTACTATGCCATAAATAAATAATACTCTACACTTAGGTAGAATATTTAAATATATAGGTTAAATATATATTTAACCCCCCCTACTCCCTACGGGTAGATGGACTTTCAAACACGTTTGGTGTGCTAGGGTTAATATAAATATAAGCCCACAATTATTGTAACACGATTACAAATATTATTCAATAATAATATGGTCATTATTACGTCAAAAAGGGTATTTAATACTATTTAATATATTAGGGTATTTAATATAGTTACCCTTTCTTTTGATTTATATTTTATTATTTCTGATTTATTTCTTTTCTTTCTATCTGGTGAGCTGATTTTGCCTGATTGATGGTTCCAATCAATTTTATTGTATTGAAAGTCGTCAAAAAAGTCAATTGTCAAATTAAAATAGATAGATTTAGTTAAAAATATTATTTTAAATAATTACAAAAAAACAAATTATAATTAGAAAGTTAAGAAAATAAGCTTAAATGTATAAATATATATATATACAAACAATAATATTTAAATCAAAGCAGTTCAAAAGTAAAAGTCACTATTAAATTTTTCTAAAATTATCATTTCATTTATAAAGAAGGTATTCAATATTCAACAGCCGTCTATTAGTACAGTACATAATGGGTCAAATGTAGGACACAGCTCCATTTTCTGTGCCAGAGAGATATACGTAATCTTCCAACTTGATCTCCTTCAAATATTGAGCCCATACAAGAGGGAACAAGTCGACAACCTCATCAATACTAAACCCATCGTTAGTTTTAGTGGTTGCCTTGACAACGTAAGCAATGAAGCCATGAGCGAGATGTTTCCAGTGATCAACAATATCCTGTGAGAGTCCCAGCCAGATTTGGATATTGTCAAGACGGTTAGACATCTAAGATAGGATCAATGTTGATTGTGATATTTATTGTTTAAAAATATTAACAGCAGGATGGGTAAAAAGAAAGCCACTTTCTTTCATAATGTCAAAAGGAAATAGTTATTTCAAGAATTGAGAAAATAATCAACTCAATTGATTCAAATGTTATATATTGATTGTAAAGAGTTTCGGATTTTTTAATCGGTCTCACTCAAACTCAGGTATCTAGTCTTTTTATGCATGCCACATATAGATAATAAATGTGTATCATAACTGGATTAAACTTTTAAAGAAATAGTCAAACTATTATGTAATTATTTTTATAAAATAATTAAAAAGAGATCATTGTTAAGCTCTATCATCATTTTCTAAATATCCGACTTACCATATATCTCAAAAATAATTTTAATAGTTGTCCAATAAATTTGTGGATATAGCAACAACATATTGTTTATAATTAATTAGAAAGAATTCAATGTAATTTTTTGATAACATATCAATATGTATAACATTTCATGACGTCATCAGTTACTGAAAAAGTAATCTATTACACAAAATAAAAATAACGTTATATTTTTCATGAAAATATCCAATTTCTATTGAATCCATTTAAAATACATATTGTATGAAACATACAAGATGAATCCACAAAATCTGGCAATATGTAATAAATATCATTAGCCTATGGTTAAAATAATGCATTTATTTTAGTTTAAAAAATTAAACAAATACATTAAACTATACTTAAATAGTTTCTTCAAAACGTTAACATTAATACATAGATATTGGATATAATATAACGTAGAAAAATGAACAACTGACTTATGGATAAAATTATTATAATAAGCCATTTATAACATAGAACGAGTATAAATGCGTAAATTTATAATAAAAAGTATCGGAACAAACTATAATTGAAATACAAAACTTATTAAATAGGAACATCTATGGAACAACACCGTGAAACGTATAGCGGAATATTCAATTGAATTCATTGACAATTTTCTTTTATCACAGCATACGTGTAGCCTAATGTGTTATTGTTGGGTGAATCTATCTAAATAATTTTAACAACTCCTATTATATGTATAATAATATATGATAAATAAATATACATGTATGCAAACACAAATTAAGAAGAAATTATAAAAATAAATGATTACATCTGATATTCGACCCAACCATTTCCCAGTTTGTCCGGTATCGCTGCCGTAAACTTATCCCACTATCTTAAACCATCCCAATTTATCTGATAAACGATTAAAACATTATCTATAAATTGTGCAGATTAAAATTATATATAAAATACTATACGTGTTTAGCGTATTCCTTGAAAATAATTAAAATTTATTATTTAATGTTATTTTAATTTATTATTTGTAAGTTTCTTTTGTTAATTAATTTTTAAAAATTAATTAAGATAAAACTTACATATAAAGTCTCTCAACCAATAAAGCTCTCAAACAATCAGAAATCGATTACACTATCAGTTGAAAGAGTGACACCTATCTACTAAAACACTCTCACACTATTGAAGAAGGTTCTACTTCCCATTCATGTGATGCTAGTACATTGTAAAATATGTCCTAAAAATTTATTAACATTAGTTAGATAGTTTAAATAATAATATAGTTACTTAAATATATTTTTTAAATTATTGTAAACGGAAAAACAAGAATAATGCTTAAAATAGATCAACCTTTTGTTGTACTGATTCTAATGTAGACGCTTGAGATTTCTTTCGCATTCTGAAACATGCAGTTTTGGCCTTTTCTCGAACAGCTCGGCAAAGAATATACCTGAAAATAACGAAAATACCAATCAGAAAAAAAGGCGTAGACACAGTGATCATTACAATTGGTGTTATTCGTCATTGCCCATATATTATTATTAAGTATCAAAAAACATGTCAATGCTTCTCAACTCATGGTTGATTACCTTTATTATCAGTATAATAACATCCATTTCATGCTGAAATATAGTACCTGCTATATTCTTAATAACTACTAAGCATACAATGATGAAAGTAAATGTTCAATTATGTTATTCTGTGATTTGTATTGCCATTAATCTCTTTTAAAGGGTTAGCAGCATTGGTACGTACAACGATAGTTAAGAATAGTTCGTATAGCATTCTTTTATCTATATTAGTATCGATTATAACACGCATCCGTATATTAAGAATACATTTTGTGAACAATAATTATTGCTAAAGTATTTTTTACGAAAAAATCAAGAATAAACATAAAAATAAAATTTTATTTTTGGTTAGTATACATTTAATTTAACATCTATTTTATATGGAATACTTTAACCATCACGATTTCAAAGATGTTTATATCACCAACAGAACAATCAAATAATAATTTACCCACCAGGCAGTTTTGACTTTAATAAGACCAATTGTGGCTCCCTTTTCATCCAGATAGTAAAGTACTTCGCCTTCGTAGCCAACAGCCCGTCGAATCTATAGGACGTTTAAAGAATTCTAATGAAGAACATTATTGCTACACAACCAAGTAGCTCACCGCCGCCTACCCTCAAACACAAAATTAGTTTTCTGCTAATCAGAATCGAGTATTGTTTTTTGGTTGCTATGGCTTCTTATTGGTCGATTTAAGCAAATATCAAGGTCGTTTAACGATTAATTTAAGGTTTCTGGAGTTCAATGTTGCTACATATGCATTGATAAGAGGTACTCTGATGGTAGCAATCGGACATTTAATTACATTTACTGATTTTTTTCTAATAAAATGCCTCATAGCCATACAATGTCCAATCAGGGTAATTTTAATGGGAATTCAAATTAAATTTCATTAAAATTCACCACCTCCAAACCAACTCAAGAGAACTATTTGCAATAAATGCGCTTCAAAATACTGTCGGACAAAACGACACGTCTTTCTGGAACCTCTAACTATTCATGAGATAACTACCCTGAGATGAGAAAGGTAAAATCTTCGATGATAATAGTCGGGAAATTGTCAACTCACATATTTTGGATTGGATAGGCTTTACAGTGCATAAGTACACCACCAATCGGCTGGCCTCAAATCAAAAGAATGTTAAAGACATAGAGTAAAGATACATAGAGCTTCGTCTCATAGGGCGTTGCTATAGACGCACGTGTATAAAACATGTTTTTACTA
>JAUZND010057121.1:0-18659 GCA_034780555.1 Coelogynopora nodosa
GGAATAAAGGTGGTAGTAGTGGAAAAGAAGGAGAGAAGAGGGGGAACATCCCCTCCTCCTGAAAAATACTGCAGGACAGGGTTGTGTTGCTTAATATCACTCACCTGTGTTTCATACATTCTAGATGTAAAAACGAATAATATGTTTGTTTATATATCTAGAACGTAAAGATATAAAAACTAGGAATTTTTTGTAATGTAGTTTAAAATAATTTTATGCAACGGAAACACTAACTAAATTATTTTAATCTAAAACGCATGCAGTATTTCTTTTATTTATCATCTATACAATTAACTGTATTATTTCAACTAATTTAAATTACTTAATGTTGAGAGAAAAAATGTATGGTTATAATATATATTGAGAGACAAATGCTTTTATTTGTATTTTGAATTTTAATCATTTTTCAACCCTACAGTACAGTCAACGTGTGATTTTAAAAGTCACCATTTGCATACTTATTGATAATTAAGTAGTAAGAGGTTGGTGGCTTTGATACTCAGTGACACTTACTTTCATTCTAAATGGAAACACTAGGCAATAGGTTTCCTCACTTCACTACGACAAGTCCACAAACGATTCTAGACTCGCAGATGTTTTTTAGTAGGCATTTTCAGAACCTTCTAAATGCTCCGGTCTCAGGGAGTATATATATAAAGCACAGCCCATAGAGGACTAAATGAGTATATTTGCGAGATTTAAAAAAGTGGTTTGCCGCAATTATGAAATACTCTTGAAAATATAAATATTAGTGACTATGTTATGCTAATTGAGTAGACTGTGTTGTCAAATAGGGAGTATTAATATTTTAAAGGCTGAGTTTCTCTAATTGCATTCCTTCAAAGTACTCGTATATATATATGTAATATCACTATCAAGTTTTCATTTAATCAAAATGTCGAAAATATGCAGTGATCGAGTATGGTGTAAGGAAAACTATGACATATAAACATATATAGTGTTCTTAACCGTTCTAATCAGTAGTGCATATTGAAGTTAAATAGAATATTTGCCATGGTTTATAACAAATATATGTTACAATACAATGGTACAAGGTTTCTTAGCGGATTTTTTTCTTTATAGTAACTGTATGTCTGTTTCATTTATCCTTACAGCAAAGTCGGTATGTTATAGTAAAACATAATGTAGCTATTATAACCGTGTCTTTGAAAAATGTGTTGTATGAACCTTGGATACATTAATAAAGAATACAAATGAATACGAAGAATCAACACGTCCAAGTATTAATCAATATGTCAAAAGAAATAAAAAATCTATACAATTTGTTTAATATTAAATTAGCCTATACTTCTATATAACTTGTTAATTGATCTTTATTGCTTTGGATCATAGATTGGTTTTAAATATAATAGGCCTTATCAATAAAAAGAAAAACGGCGCTCATATTCGTAACAATACAAATTTTCTTAAGCTCATGAGCAAATGTTTAGCAATTTTAGCCGTTGTTTTAACCAGTCATTATATACATTTCTTGCCTATATACTCAGATTTTTTTTCTGGTGCAATTAGTTTCTTGCGCACAGATTCCACATCATCATCATTTAATGGAGCTCCGTGCCATTTGAATGTAGTGGATACTGCTGTTGATCATGATGTAGAGGGTGCCTCCTTGGCTGGGCTTTTCAATTGGTATATCTGGCAGCAACTCGTAGTCACTGATAAACAGATCGTCTATGTTCGTTGATTCCAGAAATTCAAGTAAAGACTCTCAAACGTTTGCTTATTTTTATATATTACAAATTTTTAATAATAATTATCGACAAGTCATTTAAATTCAAATTATTCATCAATATTTATTGAGGTGCATAATCTGTTAAAGAGGTAAAGTTTTCGTTAAAAAACAGTATACTATAAAATGGTTAAAGGATACAATCAATAAAATGTTATGAGAAGTACCTCTATATTTCCCATAAAATTACGATTGTATCCTTTAACCTTTACTTATAAGATTTATGTTTAAAGTAACACAAATTTGCCATTTTAAATTTGTATTGCTCGTAGATTCTAATAATACAATAATTGAATTATTATTATTGTATTTAAATTTGAATTGTCTAACAATACAATGCGAATTTAATTGAAAATAATGTTTGATACAAATATTATATTAAATCAGGATAATATATTTACGTACAAATATCTATTTTGTACCATTTCCAAACATATATCATAGGACATTACAAGTATTATATGCACATAAAGAAAAGGTAAAACGTACATTATACTTATGTTTATATTTAATAAAAGCTGTTATAAGGTTATGTACTTAAATAAAATTTACACTAAACGTTTTTAACGAATAATTATATTATTTTATTATTTTTTGTTTAAATACGCACTAGACATTAAACTTTATGTGCTGACAATTCTAGCGATTAAACTTGCTTTTATTGTTACGAAACCACCTCTTGCTCCTCAAGCTCAAGTTCATAAATTCGTGCTTGAGCTTAAACGTAAACCCAGTTTTTATTGATGAGGCCCAAATGCCTTCTCTAGAGTTGTTTAATGAATTATTGAATTACACATTGATTCGATCTGTATAATGCTTTGGATACATAAAATGATAATTCAATAAAAAAGTGAAATTAAATCAATCGAAAATCAATAAATACTTAACTTTTTTGGCATTAAAACCAAATAATAACTATGATATTGTAGTTATTGTATGATTACTAGAATACACGTAGATTTGAGAATGAAAATATCTTCGTGCACTATATTATGCTTACAAATAATATTAGACTTGAACTATAGACATAATATTTCTATATTAATATTAGTATATTTCAATATAGTTTACGTTTTATTCGTATCTTTTAATATAACTGTTATAATAAAAATTACTTAACAATGTCGTAGTAACATTACTTTTAAATGACAGAAAACAACGAATTCTTAATGTAAAATATACTGCAACAATAACATAGTTACACAATTTCCACAAAAAGATGCCGCAGAAACGTTTTTAAAAAAGAAACCGGGACACTTTCAATGATCTGCGACCTTCATGATTAATAATGCGGAATCACTGAATCCACATAATATATCCATTACTAGGTGATATGAAAATAGTACCTATAGGAATGCCAAACACTCATAAATGACCAGTTCTTTTTTATCATTCTCCAACTGAATTGCAATTCTCACTTCCGTGGCTGCATAGATAAAATAGAAATATATAAGTAGTATAAGAAGGATCGATTCGAGTACACTTTTTGACTTTTAACCGTAACACTTCTTTGAACAGACCCCTCCCCCCTACCCGCCCAATCCCCCACCGAAAAACTAAAAACGAAAAAGGTATTTATGGGTTATTAATAAATATATATATTTAAATTTTTCTATAGTAAAATTAAATTTAATAGATATATTTTCGAATAGCTATGAGCTAGTGTACATATTTTTAAAATCAGTTGAAATTTAACGAAGTTATAGATATTTTAGTGATTTACAGTTGATTAAATCTTCTTTTTTTATATATAGTAGAATGAAATCAAATAGAAAGATTAGCAGAATAGCTATGAGTCAATGCTTATTTTTTTTTTAAATGGGTTGAAATTTGACAGAGTTGTAGAGATTTTACCATGGTGATGTATTATGGCCATATATTGCACGATGATTTTAATGAGGATTATGACTAAGTCTAGTTCACTTAGCTTGATTTTGCTACTTATGTATATATTGATCTCCCTCACCTCAAGTATAAATAGAGAAGCTTTTACAGCTACATTTCAGTCTGTTTCAACCTCTCGACGCGAGCTATCATATTTGCGATCGCTCTCTCCGGACTTGACATTTTATTTTGTAACTTTACTTTTGAGATATCCAAAAGTGTGACGGATGCTGCGGACATGACAAACAGTTTGAAACATGACACACAACCACATATCGACAGCGATGAGCAGAGTTACGCATTGATTCAAGAGTTGCGTATTGATCTACTTAGACTGATATGCAGATTGGTTATCATAAATTGTAAACATAAAAAGTTATAGGCTAAAAACAAAAGTGACGTCAAGGGTAACGCAATTTGTTTTCAAAGTTTAAAAAATCGTCTAAAAACATTTATAATTAAATAATAAGATTATAATGTTATACGACACAAATAAAATTAAGGTTATATACTGCTTATAAATATTTGTAAGTTGTATACAAATATTTATATTATATTTGTGGGTTATCATACCAACTTTGGCTGCCATAAGTTACTACTCTACAATGTAAATAGATATACAAAATGGAAGATTTTGACCCATGCATGATCCATAATGATCCTGATCGTTAAAAAAATGGGGGAGGGGTGGGTTGGGGGGATGAGGCAGTAGGGGGGTCTGGTCAAAGGTCAAGTGTTAAGGTCAAAGGTCAAAAAGTGTTCTCGAATCGACTCTTGCTATACTACTGATATATGTGATAAATATGTAGTAAGGGATAAATGTAATACAACTTGATTAATAACTTTACGGATAGTAAACGATTGGTGATGAATATAATATATATTACAAAAATGTATTGACTATTATTATCTGCTTTAATGGCTAATAAAATTATTATTTGAAAAAAGTTAATAAAAAAGTTATAAATTGATTAATTGCTTAATTGGGATCGTGGATGGATATCTCAATGTTCTAAATTTGTATATAAACTAAATTGTGTAATTTATGTATAATAATATTAAGTTACATTAATAATAAGTTACACACCTACTATTAACTATTGATTTTTAAGATTAATAAATTCTAAATTTTACGACAATTATTGATATACAATATAATCATTTTGTTTAAATTTAAAATATTTTCACTTATTTGAAATATGAGTCCATAAATTTATAATGCTTTTATTAATTTTATAGTGTTCAAGGAAGTCACCCAAAATATATATATAATTGAAGTTTTAACTATCGGACTTATTTAGTTTTTATTATATTGATTAATTTCTATTAAGATTATAGTGTATTTATTTAAATTCAAATTGTCATCAACATACTAAATATATCGAGTGTGAATTCCTTGAGGAAATACATATTACTATTATTTTTAAAGAGTTTTTGCCATTAAAATACCAATTTGAGAGAGCATAAAAATGGCTGAATCTGTTCGTGTCATCTGTCGGATTCGGCCGATGAATTCAAAGGAAATTGCACGTCAAAGTGAAGTTTGTGTGTCCTTTCCGGGAGAAAATTCATTGTCAGTTGGGGTAAGTTAACAACAGTTTGTTTTCATTTATTTTTCTTGAAGATTTTTATTTGATTTATGGAGTAAAAAGGAGGGAATAAAATTATTAATAAAATAAAAATATTTAAATGAAATGTTAATAACGGCAACTGTCATTGGTGGGGCTATTGACAATAGCAAATACATCCATTCTTTTAAATTTTCTTTTGAAACTGTAAATTGCTATTTTATAGTCAACTCCTTATTTTAATAGTATTACATCGCAGGAGAAAATTGGTTCCACAGACTGTATTTTTATAAATACAATAGTATTTGCAACACAATTCTGTTTTAATATTGACCTACCTGGTGTGATTTTTTTATCAATATAAGCTTCGTACTCTTATTTTAAATGCCCATACAAAGAAGAAATGTCTTTATGAAAAAAAAATCCCCATCGTTCAAGTCATATAGCAGAATAAATCTCCCAGAATTATAATAAGACATGTTTATCTAATAATACGGTGAGAAAAACTTTAAAAAAATGTTATGTAACTGACAATATCATTATAAAAAAGTGAAAAAAATCCAACACAATTAAACGAAAATAATAAATACAGATCAAATAGCAGAAATCCTTTCATTAATCTTTCATTAAGTTTAGATATATTACTAGAATCTTTACATATCGCAAAAGTACATTCTATCATAAACTTCGTTTATGAGAATTTTGAGTCGTTTCCCATCTAGTGATCAAAAGGACATATTTAAAAATATATATTATCTCTAAAATAGTAAACTCACACCACAAGAAGTCAACTAAAAACTGGTCTGCACCTCCGGAAAGTCGGAAATTTACTTCTGGAAATTCGAGATTTCATTTCTGACGATGTAGTACAACTTCTCTGATCTCAAATTAATCAATCTAGATCATAGTATAAGGACATTATTCTTAAGTCCACTGATAAGGGAGGTATAGGTATTGTAATCATACAAAATCGTAGAGATTACATAAAAAACAGAAAGGCAATTAAATAATGGTACATTTTATTAAAAAACTTAACTAAGATCCAACTCAACAATATTAAAGATATATGTAAAGGATTAATTAGACTAATCGATCAATGATTAGACTAAACATAATTCATTTGTACCAAATGAAAGTCGTACATCTGTATTTTCTACCTTGCCAAAAGTACACAAAACATAATATTCTACTTTGGAAGACCTATATATATAATAATAATATATAGGCCCTATATACATATATATATAATATAAACCATTACATACCATGACGAAAGAATATCAGCCTTTTTTCTAGCTTGTGAAAAAATGTAATCATTTCTTCTTTGTTTATTTGTAAACTACCATGATTATTCCTTACATATTTAACTATTTCCAATTTTGAGATCAATTACATTTACAAATAAATTGTACTGCGCCATGGAAACTCAACCGTTCCAAATTAGGCCGATATATTCTTATCTTAAATCGAAATTATAATTCTTGAAGAAAACAGTAATCTTCATACTTCTAAACCGTTATGTTGATACAGGATACAAGGACGATGTATTCTTTATTTGCTCGGATTATGATTATAAATTAAAACAATTTCTAACATTTATTTAAAATCATACCACTTCTAAGAAATTGATGACAAAGCTACCATATAATGTTTCTTTATCTAAAACATGTTTACAAACTATATCTCCAAGCAATATGAAATTGTTATAACTGATGTTTTCAAAACCATCAGAAGCACATTCTTATCTACGATACAACAGTGTAGTGGTCATTCCATCAATTATCAATATATGTATATATGCATACTGCTCAAAAGATTTCGATATATTTTTCAAGCAAATCAGTATCGACAATTTTTTATTGATTGAGTTTATATAAAAGAATATATAGATAATTATTACGGAATCACGCCAAGTAGATAGGAATATTCTTTTTAAATTATAATACAAAATCAGTCGTCAATTCCTGTGTCATTACTTATCATCCTTTCATATGCGTTGCATGCCTCATATAATTAGTACAATATTTCCCATTTTAGAATCATCTCCTTCTAGTAAAACTGCTTTTCTAAAACCTCCTATTGTTGCATATATATACAATAATTAGTAAAAACTCCACCCTTAAAAGAAAACTTCCAGAGATTAAACAGATACAATTACAGTGTAACTCAACATCCAATAAAATAAATTATATCTATATAATCTAATAGAGCTAGATGAAGACATATTATATTTTTCAATAAACTTGACATATTTTGTTAATAAACTTTCAAAGCGTAAATTATACAAAACATCACTGGTGATTGTACATTAAACCAACAATTGTATATTTTGGCTCGAAAGATACAGTTCTTTCTTTTTTAAAGACTTCTTAGTCTAACAAGCACTGCTAAACGTCATCGTGATTTAGTGAAATATTTTTATGATCGTTTGTGGTTTATAGTTTTCCAATCTGCTTATTAATTTCTGTTTAATATAATATGTTAATTTTTGTAATAATTTTAAACTATTGATTAATTAGATTTGAATGTTCAATTTATTGTATACCGATTGTATCTTTAATTCGGTAGTTGTTTTTTATATGTTATTTTATTTAAATATTCATTTATATCTTGATGAAGAGAACTTATAGCTTTCAAAAACACGTTCTTTAATAAATATAATTTTCACTATATCCGATTATCATTTACTATACTTATTTGAATTAGAGATATGTTTTACTATAGAAGGAAATATCGGAAGCAAATATACATAAATCTATAGTATACATAGTTACCTATATATATTTATGTAAAAGATTCCTTTAATATATAATTCAATCAATGTGTAGATATCAAAATAACGATAAAATGTTTGAATAAAACGGTAAATATAATAAACGTTTTGTAATTCATGATGCTTTTTTATGTGTCACATGAGTTTAGATAACATAAATTGTCTTGTTTATCAAATGATATGTTGTATTGTAGATATCATATAATGAGTATATGATAGACGAACAGTTAGAATTGTTTTCGCTATTTTGCTAACTGTGACATATTTAATGATGTATATGTTTGATGCTTAGTAACAATACTCTAACACATTCGGTTACTTTTAAAAATAAAATAGTGCACTATTTTGTTTAGTAATTATGAGTAATTTGTAACACGTGGTATAGTACTGTATATATAGACATATATAAACTATTATACCTATATTTTATGTATATATATATATATATATCAGATAATGAGGTACACGTTGATTTTGATTTTATTATTGGCTATTGTATTTTATCATCGTATACCACTAATATTTCCTCCCTGACCCGTTAAATATTCTACAACCTATTCAGTTTACAAAATGAGGTTAGTTTTTTTTATAAATATCCCCCAAACTGAATTATGTATAATTAATTCTTTGTCAGTTTAGTGAAAAGTATGATATGATTGAAATGACATTAATTAATTAATTAAATGAATGAATCGCTAATTGTTCTAATCGTGCAATGTAACTCAGAACTAAGTTATATTTTGTAATATATTAAAATGTCATCCTTCAGTCTTTGTCATAAAAGTTCTTAAAGATTTATGTCATGATATTATTTCAATTATAACCAGAAAACAGTTTTTATCGCGACAGAAAATAATCTTTTAATCGGGAGCTTATAAAATTACATTAAAACTAATATATTTTAATAAACATATTTAACAATAATTAACCGCTTAAATGGTTTATATCGATTCATTTATTTTGTATCTAGTAAGTCTTGTTGTTTTCGAGGGACTAAGTTAGAATTTGGTACAATTATAAAATGAAGTAAATAATCTAAACAAACTATTAGCTTAATAATATTCCTATTTATAGAATAGAGTATAACTGCTCACGCTTTAAATGTTATTTTATAATAATAATCAATATATTATTAAAATAATGTTACTGAAGATATGATACGCACTTACACTACACAGTTATACACTCTCGAACTGTAACATTACGATCGCCTTGTTACAATATAGTTATAAGATATGAGTTATTAGTCATATAGGATTACGACATTTTTGCTTTGTAAGAGACGAATAATATGTAAATGAATGTCTTAACCCTGGTACAGTTCTCCTAATAAGTATACTAACATCGAAGACAGTGGATCGACTATAATATGTTGAACATGAAGCATCATGAGCATGTGCTGTCTTCCTCACAGTCATTCATTTCAAGACGTGGTTGAAGTTGTTGTGGTTTGCATTTTGTTCCCATTCCACTGTGGTTGCCTTTTTCTGAATGTTTGTCTACTATTTCATATCACAGTAATACAGTTACTGATTCATATCACAGTAATACAGTTACTGATTCATATCACAGTAATATAGTTACTGATTCATGTCACAGTAATACAGTTACTGATTCATATCACAGTAATACAGTTACTGATTCATATCACAGTAATACAGTTTCTGATTCATATCACAGTAATACAGTTACTGATTCATATCACAGTAATACAGTTACTGATTCATATCACAGTAATGCAGTTACTGATTCATATCACAGTAATACAGTTACTGATTCATATCACAGTAATACAGTTACTGATTCATATCACAATAATACAGTTACTGATTCATATCACAGTGATACAGTTACTGATACAGATTGCTCACATTCGTTTAAAAATATTAAATAAATAGCCGAGCCTATATGCTATAAAGTTTTTGAAGAAAATGTAGTACATTAAAATAAGGCCTTATATATAATGCCAGTTATCTGTATAAATACAGGTCAACAAATTGATATTTGCCTAATACCAGGAACATGTAATCCACAAATTGATAGAATATGACATGCAACACTTGGTAAACTAATAATGTCTAGAGAAAACATGGATGCAACATTCAATCACAATGCACGGCAAAGAAATTGCTAGAAGGTATTCGAGTTAGATGTGTATACAGAAATTGAAGTACTAAAGTACAAAAGCATTTATACACATGGGACTACAGAATAGGCGCAATACAATAACTATACTGCTATTAGTAGTGCACTAATAAAAGAACACAGTATACTAAAAATGGCAGTTGCTATAAAAAAACAATGATTTCTTAAGATAATTATGCCCATTTTTGGAAAAATCAACTGTCGAAAACCTTTGTTTTCAAGAAATACGACTATACGTAGTAGGATTAAAGGATACAGCTAACATACAAGTGAAGATACATACCAAAAAAAGTAAAATGACATTAATTGAATAACATACTACTATAATGTTTGCACATGGCTTATAAACACTAAGATGCGTACACAAGAAAAATGTGATAAATAAAAACAAGTAATGGTCACTGTGAGGAATGCAAAAGAAAAACCACAATAAAATTGAAAGTTTATTACAATTAATAGAAAATAACCAAGCTTTCACCTTTCATCAAGAAGGCATAATCATGGTGTGAATATTACAAAAAGTGCTTAACAGATTATTATTAATTTAAATATAATATGCGAAAAATCATCAGCCAATCATAGGTTGATATATACATAAAAACACATCTCAACAATCTAATTACAAGCAAATACCAGACAGATACAAAAATCAAAATCGATCAAAATCTAGACATATACAAAGCAGCTAGTTACCATAAAAGTACAGTCGTGTATATTACAAAAGAATGCACAATAACAATGGATTAAACAGATTAAAAATAATAGTAAATGTATTACAGAATGTGGAAAAAATAATTATGTTAGAGAATTGAGAAGGATTTTGCTTAAATTAGCATTAAGGGGATAGTAACGTGTTTTATTTGCCTATCATTTCTAAATGCAACAACAAAATTATACAAAAGCATTACAATTTTAATATTTGTTTTAATTTTTCATAATACGACTGTATATCACTTATGTATCACTCATAGTTATTTTTCTTCAGATGTATCAAATTAGTCAATGATGAATAGTTGCATAGGCATACATTGATAAATCTTAGACTACATTATATTTCTACAAATTTGTAAATTTTTACAAAATTAAAAATATTTTTCAAATTCCCATCTAATTCCTCGCTCGGTGTGTCAATCCACCACTATATATATATACTATATAATATATAGGGGAAGACGTTCACCTTCGACGCCGTCGTCCAGCCGAAAGCTACACAGCAACAAGTGTACGAGATAGCAGCCAAACCAATTGTCGACGACGTCCTCAATGGATACAATGGGACTATATTCGCCTACGGTCAGACCTCCAGTGGAAAGACTTTTACTATGGAGGTAGCTTTTGTTGTTGTTGTTGTTGTTGTTGTTGTTTATAAATCTTTGGTGTAACGAGTAAACATAGTTTATACCCTTTTTTGTTTGTTATACTTTTAATTGTGTTCATAACAAAAATGTCATGATTATAATGGGTAAACGTTGAATGACCTTCTAAGTGGATTGATTGTGGTTATTTTCAGGGTGTGCTTAATGATGAACTACTGAAAGGAATAACACCTCGAATTATTGACGATATTTTTGATCATATTGAAAACTTTGAAGGTGAAGTGCAATTTCTTATGAAGGTAAGATGAACATACTATTTTTTATATTTGTTAATTTTTAATTGATAAGTTAGTTATATTATTATGTCCATAAGTCTACGGCATGTAAATGTAATTTTGTTATTTATATTTGTTATTTGTGTTAATTATTGTTATCAATCTTGTAGCGGAATTAAAATAAATATAGTTATGTTTATCAATTTATAAAACAGAACTATTTTTATGATAAAAAATTACTAATAATATATTGTCTCAGGGTATAGTCATTATTCCATATCTGTATCTGATATTATAGATCTCATACTTCGAAATATATTTGGAAAAAATTAAGGATCTTTTCGACCGTAAGTACAATAACTGTGTTTTATCAGACTAAAGTGCACATTTTAATGTTGATAATGTCTAACGAGCTATAACGTTATGATTCAGCTTCCAAGGACAGTCTTCCGGTTCATGAAGATAAGAACAGGATTCCCTACGTCAAGGTAAGTTTGGATAGAATTTATTTCCTTACGGAGTTCTATTTTCTATAATCAAAAAGTATCCTTTCAATGGCATGATATATCAAACATATAAATCTAAAATGTTAACTTTGATTTTCTGGAAAGTTTACGTAGGACATTTCTGATTAGGTATGACAAGAAAGATAAATAAATGAAGAAAAATAAATATAATGTAAGTAAATAAACATAACTGTAAGTAATGTCATTTGAGTTGTTCAATGCAGGATATAATAGTCCTATTTTTAAAACAGTTATATTAATCAAATCAATTATCAGGGAACATCAATCAAGGTCAATGCGCTCCACTACACTAAGACCAAACGAAAATTGGAGAAAAATATGTCAAAGCAGTATTTAAACACAAAATTGATCAGTAAAAAGAATGTGTAACTTTAAAAACAATTTGTAACTATAAAAACAATTTGTGACTGTAAAAACAATTTGTAACTGTGAAACAATTTGATTTGTAACTTTAAAAACAATTTGTAACTGTAAAAACAACTTGTAACTCTAAAAACAATTTGTAACTTTAAAAACAATTTGTAACTGTAAAAACAACTTGTAATTGTAAAAACAAATTGTAACTGTGAAAACAATTTGTGACTGTAAAATTAATATATAGGTGTAAAATATAACTGTAATTTATAAATGTAACTGTTAAACATATGTAACTGACGGTATAATAAATGTTCTACCATGTAATGTAAATACGTGAACTATACGTATCTTAAACAACAAATGTTAAAAATAATATGATAAATATGAAAATTTGCCAAATTGAAAATACTGCAATCTGTAACTACAATGGTTAGAAATGGAAACGAATGTGACAATTAATAAAAACTGAACGGTTCATTTTGAATCAAATAATTGTTATATTATTAGAGAAAAAAGGAAATTATACATTTGTAAAATATTTCTATACAAATATAATAATATACTTATTATTTTATATACTCAACTTCTATGTTCCTCTTCTTTCTCCGCCTCTTATGTTTAACATTTTAAACACAAATATTGACTTTTGAAAAAGTACATCCTTCCTTTGTTCAAAGAGTTTGTATTTATTTTGGTCTAATTGATTTGAAAATCGGTTTGTATGGTTATGACATAACGATATATGCGCAGTTTCATCAAGAGGTAAATATAGGCAAACTTTTTTTTCTAACATAGATTATTCGATATCTTCATTATGCAAGTAAAATTAAGTGTTCATTAAAGAATAGCATAAACAAATTTATTAGGGATTCATTCATATTCAAAAAATAAATAATGTTAAATATTATCCGTCGGCAAAGCGATGGAAGTAAGCATTCTATATAAAAATGGTGTAAACTTAACATGAACTGTAAATAAATAATGAATTAATTAATAAATGCTACTAACCGAAAACATTATATAATTTTACTACATATTATACTATTATTATTTTTATTTTTTTACTTTTACACATGTTTACATGTACACACAAACATACTCCCACACGTA
This sequence comes from Coelogynopora nodosa, assembly GCA_034780555.1. Taxonomy (NCBI): domain Eukaryota; kingdom Metazoa; phylum Platyhelminthes; order Proseriata; family Coelogynoporidae; genus Coelogynopora; species Coelogynopora nodosa. The sequence goes on from JAUZND010057121.1 coordinate 13,706, forward strand.
CATTAATATATTTACATACATATTTTGTTCCCCACTAACAGGGCGCTGTTGAAAAGTTTGTTGCTAGTCCTGAGGAAGTCTTTGAGGCTTTAGAGGATGGCAAAGTGAATCGCCATGTCACTGGAACTAGTAAGCCAATAGATTACGTAATTACAATATCATGCATAGTTTACTTTATTAATGTGTAGTCAATACACACTCGATGTTATCATATTGTATATTAACCCTCATTAAATAGTGAAGACAAAATATAATTATTTGTGTCAATCCCAAACAATGTGTATTGCATTTAAATAGCATGTATACAGATTGTATACAGATTGTTGATGTATTATTTATAAGCCTATACAGTTATAAACTTGATGGATTTCCAAATCCGTCTCTTTTGCAGCAAACTATATCTCGCGTCAAAAGGGTAAACATTGAATAAATATAATTCTTTGCCATTTGAATGAGAGCAACTTTTTAATCATCTTTAATGACATCCGTCATGAATAAACATAAATAGGGAAAAATCTAATTGTTAAATTATTTTTTCCTCCTCTAATGCAACATAATTAGCCCTTCCTTTGTGTCGATAAATATACCGTTATAATCATCTAATTAAATAACCAATTAGACGTTATAAACAACTAAACTAAATTGATGAACAATTTTTATCTGCGTCGGTGTAATTTTATAATTTTCGTCGTTGCCAATTGTATACCACCCGCCCACTAGTTAAATAAGCTTTCCTAGTGCTCATTCTAATTATAAACGTTTTCTAATAATTATAACTATTACAATTAATCAATATATTATTGTATCTACGTACATAAAATGTGATAATGACCTACACATGTCCCTTCAACCAATCGCTTCCATGTATTCAGACATGAACGACGTGAGCTCCCGCAGCCATTCAGTGTTCCTGATCTGGGTCACACAGCAGAACACGGGGACCGGACAGACCATGCTGGGCAAGCTCTACCTGGTCGATCTGGCTGGTAGTGAGAAGGTGGCGAAGACTGGGGCCGAAGGCACCCTATTGGACGAGGCAAAGAACATCAATAAGTCACTCTCCGCTCTGGGAAATGTGATCAACGCCCTGGTTGAGGGCAGTGTAAGTCCGTCGTTCGATCCCTCAACGTATCGTCGTTTTGATATATGTATTGTTACGTACAGGTTGTTTTTGTTCTACTCTTTCTACTATGTTCATCACGCAATGAAATCATTAACTAGATTTCTGCGTCAAATTCGCCCAGGATGCGAAAAGTCAAACTAATTTGAACAGTCTAAAGACATCGAATATTTTGACGCGATATTTAATTGTAATACAATATTAAGTTTCAATGCAAACAATTATTAACAATTGTGAAATTATACTTTTTAACCTACAGCGAGTGCTTCTCATTTTCTTTACATATTTATTATTTATAGACTTGTGTTTTATTTTGATATTTATTTTTACCCTTTGTTAAATATACAATATTATGTAAATTTAGGTTTATTATGATATGGATATGTTTATTTCTCCAATGCATTTCAGAGGTATAGTGTAAACTTCATTGTATTTAAAATTGTTCATAATATAAAAGGGTAATTTAGTAAAAACAGTGTAAGACTGACATGGACATTTTTAATATCAGGGAAAGTAACCAATGTATTATGTACATTACATTATTTTAATAATAAAATCACAGTATTTCTTCGTCAGAATTTAGTCAATGTTAATCATGAAATTTAATAAATTATGACTCACGACCTCATAGGCTTCCTTGATTTAGATCCCTAAAACCAAGTTTACTGCTATAACTACAACATAACTACTGTGTATTGTTTTAAAATGGTATAAATAAAATATGTAATGGAACATATAAGTTACTGGAACATGTGGTTAAACCATATAACATTAATTTCAATAGTAAACAAGGGTCACAGTTTACAGTCACCTCGACTACGTGTTATAAAAACAATTAGGTTAAGATGGAAACACAAATTATAGATAAGAATATTATCTTTTGTATGCAAAAATATGTTTAGAAAAATGTATGCCAATGAACTCATTGTAATAACAAAATTTATCTTAAATCTTGACAATCTCTTTGCATAGCTGACCACGTTTAGTACATATACAAAAATGAAGTACTTTCGTTATTTCTAAAATATATTTACATTCAGATAAATGCGGAGATTAATGAACATGTTGAAAAAAGGTATCCCAATGATTGATTTGTCTCAAAAGAATGTTTTATAATAATTTAACAATATTTAACTTCCAAAAAAAGTTTATATATATATCTATTTATTTATATGCATAATATTAAAATTAAAAACAAACATCAGAACATGATTTTTGCTTAACAGTCTTAAATGCGTTATTAATTTAGTCACCCACGATCCACGTTTTCTGTTTGTAGTCACATATTCCATATCGTGACTCCAAATTGACCCGTATTTTGCAAGAATCATTGGGAGGAAACGCCAAAACGACAATGATCATTTGCTGCTCCCCTTCAGCGTACAACGAGGTCAGTTGATATAAATATAAATGTTGAATTTAATTAGAATTTTTGTTTACTTGAATGTTTTGCAACAAATGAAAAATGTCTTTCTCACCAATTAGCAATAATTGTGTAAACAAAATAAATTTGTCGAAAGAGTAATATGATCTTATTATCCTGTATGATATTGGCTGCTTGTGTAATAAAAGCAATAACGATAACGGTAGAGCAATTTCGCAATTAAATATTTGAAAAAAGTTATGTTATTTTTTTGATATTCTATGTTATACATTAGCTGCATATATTTTTATGAAGACATACTTGATAATTATTTAGTTAGACTATTATTTATTATTTATCGAAATTATTATATTATATCCTTTATACTTATTTAACTGTATGGTTTATACTTAGTGTACTTATCCATTTAATCAACGATGTACATAGTCAAATAAAATGTAATACAACTTCTGGAAACTTAGTATTATGATATTTATATTGATTAATTATTCATTATAAATATTAATAAAATGAATAATACAGTAACAATTGTAATTACTATTTTGCGAAAACATATATTGTAACGATTGTTTGGAATTTAATTTATTAATTTGTCCAATAAACACAGGAAATATATCATTTTCTACAACCTGTTCCTAAATTATACTTAAAAATAAAAATAGCAATCTGCCTGAACAATTACAAGATGATAAATATGTATTTATAATCTGGATCATCTTAGCTTTATATTTAATTATACATAGTTTAGAAATAGAGCTTTGAAACGTCCAAATGTAAACTAAACTAACCACTGTGCAGCAAGTACGAATACAATGTTACACGTCATGTTTGAGTGAATACAATGTATTAATAGTAGGAAAGCGTGGCTCGACGAAAGCAAGATGGATTGACACGTTGAAATCGTTTTCTCGACGATCCTTGAGAAACCGATTGAGCACATTAAGAAATTCTTGCCAAGTGTGCGAATCACACCCTGGAGGAACTTTGTTGTTTCTATTGTGAGATCCATCTTTATTTCTCATGCATACAATTGTTACTGATTCATTAATGCGGCATTTTGATCAATCTATCCATGATGAAGTTACTACATCTATATATGACGGATGTCTGCTGCCGTGTTTAATTTAGTTTGAGACGAAGTCAACCCTCCTGTTCGGAGTCCGTGCCAAGGCGATCAAGAACTGCGTGATGGCCAATGTGGAGTGCTCGGCTGATGAATGGCGCCGGCGGTATGAGAAGGAGTTGGAGAATGTCAAGAAGCTCAAGATCATCATCGGCAATCTGGAGAAGGAGCTGAAGAAGTGGCGGGCAGGTTAGTAGGCAATCACAACATACAATATGCGGAACATTGAACAACATTGCTAATTTTAACAATTAAAACGTATATTTATAAGTAGTCTGTATTTAGTAGTATGTTTACTATTAGCGAATTTAACTATATGATTACTATATGATTTTAAATTGTTCCAAATTTTGGCAGGAAATTATTTTGTTTTTGCAATCAAATTGTTACATAAGTTTATTTGTTTTTCAATTGGTTCCAATCTATTTATCGATAAGTAGCATACATAAAAAGGCCTTCCGCCTAAGGTATATAAGTTTGAATTTAAATATGAAGTAAACCATGCCTTGTATTATTAATCGTATATAGTACAAAAGTTAATACGATTTTAATAGATATCATCCCCTTGGATCAGTCACCCTTGTTGTGTTATACCATTTGTTCATTCAACTTTCAGAACCGGTCGCTGTATTATATTTATATATATATATATATATGTTGTGTTGAATTAAATATACAAACTATGCTACTCATCAATGGTAAATAATGAGTATTCTTTTATCATTTCAATGTTTCGAACATGTTTGTGTCCATCCCTAACAAAACGACAGGTTTTATCCTAATCCACTAAATACCCAACCCACAAGGCGAGAAAGTAGAGAAACAAGACTGGTTCACCGAGGACAAATACAAGGCCATCATGGAGAGTAAGGCTGCAATAGCTGAAGACAAGGGGGGACCGCTAACCTGCACCGTCACTGATACACCAGCACCGGTAGGTGTAAACATAGTTTACTTACTCTATCAGAACTAAGAGCAGCCAATTCGTTGTGGAAATGTAAAAAATAATTTATTTAATAAATAAAAATCAACTTAGAGATCATTATAAAGAAATAAATTAATTTTAACATTGTGGGTTTTTTCTTTACATAATTACTCTATGATCAACATATTTGTTTTAATGTCATGTATTTAATTCGATGACAACAACATTTTTAAAATACCCATTAAACCAAAATGCTGATAAATAAAATAATTGCGATCATATTTTATTTACATGAATAAACCAGATTCATCAGGTCCAATGAATATATATATCTAATCCTACGGCAGTGGGATTGTTAGCTCAATGTTCTAAAAATAGAACACAGCGTCAACCTACAGCAGG
>JAUZND010057132.1:0-18658 GCA_034780555.1 Coelogynopora nodosa
ACCTAGTAGGAATTCTAACGTTGACCTACATAAAATGAAGCGTCATAATTTACGCGGCTTCTCATTGGCTGATAAAACTAGCGTACGTCCCAATAACACCGGGAAAGTAATTGAAAGTTTTTGAAAGTTATTGAAAGATTTTCAGAAAGTTAGTACTGGTATTAGCCTAATACCGCTTCATGCAATCGGGCCCTTATGACTAAACTGAATCATAAACTTGGTCATATTTGAATATTTCAGTAATAGCTCTATACTATATAATAATATATATAATATATATTAATATATACATAATATATACATAATATATAATAATACTACTACGAGATATGTTATACATCGGCACGTGAAAGTAACGACACATCAGAAGTTCACTACGATATACGGTACTTACAACAGATCAAAGGCTTAATCAATAATTTTACTCATTTAGTGTGTTAGTAGGTGATCGTAACTATTACTTATAGGATGACAATACCTTCACACTACAAAATAGAATAGAATATAATATATACAAACGTTGGCGCATACGGATGCTAAATAGACAAATCAATGGAACACCGATAAATTTATAAGGCTCTGCTAACTGCCAGTTGAACCAGTAAAACAATATTCAACATCGACATAAATAAACTGTATTATATATACTGTAAATATATATTGTATAGCGGTATAAACAGAAGAATTATATTATAGTTTTGACAGAAAGTGATGCAAATTACGTTCCTATATCAAGTGGTTTGCTTACTTTAAAAGGAGACATAATAAACACGAATCCATATATGATTATTTGTATAAGTAAGATAAGTCAATACATTATTAGTGCTTGTTTTGTTTATTGAGTCAATATCTTGGATTAAGACATTTATTCAAGGAATGGAATTTACAACAGCAAATTATAATGAATACAAATTTAGAAATTCAATCTAAGTTTATCCACAACAGCTTCTATTATAAAAAAAGTTATCATTATTTATTCAATTATATTAAAATACTGTTTCTATTAAATACTAAAAGACTACAGTTTATATATTAGAAATATTAAAACAAAATACATACTGTATACTAAATGAAAACGTAGCATTATCACAGCCTCGAATATTTATCTATTATAATATATAGAAATAGTTTTATCACATCCCTCCTTATCTGTGTATTGTATATTTATGTTACTATAATGGCACAAGCGTAGCTGATCAACCTTGAATTGTCTGAAACTGGTACTATACGCAAGGATACATAGGGTCAATGAAGCATCGATAAAATGCTACTGCTTATAATGTATTGAAATAATAATGTTTTCTTATATTTCATTAACCCTAAAAAAATTATAAATACGCAGTGAAGAGAAATGATTAAAGAATTCTCATCCAATTAATTAGTAGAGACAGATTTACAGATCAAAAAGCAAAATACCAAATTGATAGATAGCGGGATGCTTTCTTATACATACAGTACTCTATATACTATCGTCCAGATTCACAGCCATTTAGTCTTTGCCACACTAATGATAATTGAAACTATAATATATCACGTATTACATGTCACTACGCATTTCAAACATTGATGAGATTCGTACTAAATTATTGTAGAAAGAAAAAGTTCTCCTTGATTCATCATCTGTCAGTATACCTTCTTATATCGACGGAATTTATTCCCCTAATGAATACTGACATGCAAAATGAGCTATACAGTTTTATTGAAAAATGCATGTTAGGTAATATATAAAATATTACTATATACTTCAAGTACATCATGGGTATATGTGTGTATAATTGTTAAATATTGAAATACCATACATATATAGGAAATATTTTTGGTTGATATTGTTGATATATATTGATAGTTATTATAAAATAGACTTAAATTATGTCAGAAAATATATTTTTTAAATAAGTGATAATTTATAAAGTGGAATAATTTAAAACGTTCTTTTCATTATCTACTAGGCCTATTCGAATTCTGAATCTATAGCACATGTTTTTAAGTGACTCAAATTAAGTCTACTAAATTGAGAGCACGAATAGATAGACAGACACACACAGATAGATAGATAGACACACACAAACAACATACCAGACATTTGGGCAGAACGTCAACACCATCCGGGTAGAGTCCCGTGACGAAGCTTAGCTGTCGGTCCAGATCAACCACCCGTGTGTCATCGCTCAATTCAGGCATAATGTCCTACAATGCGCAGGAGGTCTGCGGGGGGGGGGGGGGGGTAAAAGCAGCGTCAAGACCATATTTTCGTAACAGAATAGAAGTGTGTGATGGTTGCACATGTATTACTAAAATCGATTTAAATAGGTACGTCGATGAGGGTTCTAATCCCAGTATAGGCCTACCCTAACGACAAAAACTACTCTGTGGTTCTTACTATTTACTTGGTTTGAACTTTGACTGTGGATTTACACATTTCAGCTCCGACTTGGCATGTTCCACAGGTATGACTTATCATTGTATCATGTTCCAGGTCTGTTGCACTGTGAACACGTAATGCTTGGATTTGATGTGTTTTCTTTGTTGAAGTTTGTTATGTTGTATATATGTATGTTTTTTTGTTTATGCAAATACTTTTAGAGCAAATATTGTGAATTTGTTTTTTACTCAATATTGTTGTCATTTTTTTACATTCTATAAACTGCACTTATTATATGCTATGTGTTTTTATTTAGTTTATTTTCCTTACCATTTTTGAATAGTTTTGTTATCAGATTTCTAACATTAGTATTTATATGAAATCTCGTACATTATCCCAGCAAAACTAAACTAAAACAAAAATAATTGAGAATGAAATATTGTTATAGTTAAAAAGAAATATAACATTACATTAAATAGAGATTAAATGATTTTTTTGGAAAAACAGATCCACTGTCCAAGATTTTAATTGATTTTCACATAAATTGGATAATTAAGTATCAAATAGCGATCCGTAACAGATTAAATAATAAGTTAATAAATCTCATTTTTAAATATGTCAATTTCTTATCCAAATTATGTTGGTAGGGTCATCTCCATTATTTAACAACATAGAATTGCTACACAATAATATACGTATGTGAGTTTTCTACAAAATGACGAAGTCTGTATTGTGCCGTATTGGTTTTTAGATGATTTGGCTAAAGATAATGCCGCTATTAATAAAAACGATCAATTTAAAATCCATTAAATGAAAATGGACTAACATATAATCTGTATACAATGCACATACACCCACCCATGACTACATATACTCACATTAGCTACACCTCAAAATCACATTACCCGGACAGCAATATGACATCAAATTGATAAGGTCAGGTTCAAAGTTTACGAACAGAGATCAAGATGAATCAAAACGCTTTGACGAGTCAACGTGACTAATATAGTTCTAGCTATATATAAGTCGTTTCATTGTACGAGGCGACCTTCGTCATGAATTATAATCTTCATTGTAATATACAGCGAAGTTCAGTAGAAATTTACTACAAATCGGGGGCATATAGCCTGGTATGAAAAATTTAGATCGGTATTCTACATACAGACAATACGGAACCTCTCTCTCCAATAGCTATTTCGAAATATGCGTATCATAAATGTTTTTAGCATTTTGCTACGCAAAATATTACAAAATGCAATAACATATTTCTAAATACGTATTAAAAACTGAATAAAATTTTTAGTTTTTTAGCTATATAGTTAAAAATGTTTGTTACATGGATATGCCGCCCTTATATTCATTCTCTACATCTCTGATAACAACTCCTTGATTTTTTAATTAAATGTTTTATTTAATAGTCGTGTTCAATATAAATTGTACGTTTAGCATTTTCATAGTAAATATTGGCCGATAATTGTAAGTAGACTTCTACGAAATTTTCAATTCAGTGAAATCTGTAGCTAATATTGTAATTGTACATACAATTAAGCCCTATAAATTAATTGATGGTTTTCTGTAGCTTTATGACATGTAAATATGTTATTTAATATATAAATGTATTAAAGTTTCGTCAATAATAGAGAAAATTAGATTAAATATAATTATAATATATTTTTTATAGTTTAATGACGAAATTTGAATACCTGTAATATTTAAAAATTAAAGTTGCATTTAGGAAGATTCATAACTTCTAATATTCATTTTATATAATTCTGCAACATGCTTAGAGAAAGCCACTGGTTTGTTTCCATGCATAGCTAACTTATAAAACACAACTTTTTTTATAATCCCTATATAGTCTATATAGCGATGAATGAGTAAAATTCTAATTTGAAATAATTTTGAACACTACAAAAAATATATGTGATATTAAGAGTACTATTTAGGCATGTCTGGTTATTTACGAATAGTCTACTAGTAAAATCGAAAAACAATAAATTAATAAACATCTAACGACTTAAAATAACAATCTTTAAAAAAAATGGTTATTGAATTACTCCTATTAAACACGAGTGAACTCCAGCGATGAACGGTGCAGGACATCTGAAATAGATACAAAATATATAAAAATTACCAAAAAGATGTATAGAAAACCCCCCTAATTTAGTACATTATAATCATAATGTATATATATATATATTTATAATATAAGCTGCACAACTTACGCAGCCACCGTGCTTGCGGTTTCAGAGAGAATTGGATAGATAAGATGTACCCTGGAAGTATAGAAAGGAAATAATAGTATATTTGTAATAATATCAATCAATTTCCATTATGTACTCCATTATAATGGAACCATTTTAAATAAAAAATTGTACACTATGCAATAGGCAGTGTTTTTCCTACCCCTGGGGCCGTTTCCGGCCCACGCAAAAATTGTTAAAATATGGCTTTTTTATAAACTGTTGTGAATTTTTTAATTTGAAGTGGCAGGTGTAGTAAGTAGTATAGAAAGGATCGATTCGAGCACACTTTATGACATTTAACCTTTGGACATACCCCTCTCAATTTATTAATTTTTTTAATAATCCGGATCATAAGTGCGGCAAAATCTTTCATTGGGTATATCTTTTTAGGGTAGTAACCTATGGCAACCAAAGTTGGTTCGATGACTCACAAATATAATAATTTTATAATACTTACAAATATTTGTAAGTAGTATATAACCTTAACAATTTTAATTAGTGTCTAATTACATTATAATCTTATTATTTAATAATAAATATAGTTTTTAGATATTTTTTAAAATTTTGGACGAAAAATGACGTCATTCGTGACTTAATTTTGTTTTTATCCTATAACTTTTGATGTTTACAACTTATGATAGCCAAACTTGGTATGATGACTCACCAACATAAACCAATTCTTTCATAAATCTTTTTTTAAATCTTTTAAATCTATGTGTGTCTGTAGGTGGCTCAATTTAAGAGTTTAACACATGATGTTTTATCAGATAAGCCGGCAATTACTAATAGACTATATTATGCAAATATACCGTAAAATATTAAATTAATACCGTAACAAAAAAATACTTTTCAACCAGATTTTTAATATATAGACTTATACAATTTATTTTAGTTTTATTATTTTTAATTAAATTAAACAAAAGACTTTGATTATTCCTTCAAAAATTTTAAATACACATCTTCTATAGTTTAAACCAATAAGTTAACTAGACATAAAACGCTATATGATAATACACTGTATAATAGTATTAAGTTCCCACGAAATCCGTAAAAACAGAAACGTATTTTATAAAACCGTTTTAATGTTATATACAACTAAGTTAATTAAGACCATTAATTCCTTACAAAATACACCAAAAAAATTAAAAAATTAAGAAAACTCACTGGCGTTTATTAAAAAATAAGCTAAATACAATATAATAATAAATATTAAAATAGTGTAATTCTTGCTAATACATTTGTATATAAATTTACTCATACGAGCATAAAATAACCTTAACCTAAACAAGCGTTATAGTAATGTTATGTAAGTTATAATGCCATGATTAAACAATATGGTTGTGATGAAAACAATTGGTTATATGAGAGATAACAAAATACCAGCCGGTATAACTATGCACAAATATATCAATTATATTTAGCAATCATAAAAGAAATTATATTTAATCGGGAAAACATCAGAACAAAAATTTTTTAACTAGATTTATATCTTTTTAAATCGAACGAAATCATATTTCAACATTACACTTCACTCACACCTTTACATGCTGCCGCCTAGATAATAGCCGTCATATAATGAAAACATAGACCCAGTCAGTGAGACGAATGGTACGTTGGAATGGTACTCACCAGTCGAGGGGAAAGATCAAGGAGACAGCACTGAGCACACAGGCAGACAGCGCCTGCAAACGCTCGGAATGGAAGATGATCCGACGTTCCATGAGAACACTAGAATAGAAGACAACAAAAAGAGAACGAGGGGGAGAGAGAGAGAGAGAATTTACAAATGGTATACAAAAGAATGAAATAATATGTTTTTGTCTGTTGGCATTTTGACAATTTCCTGAAAGTAGCTATAGTATGAGCAACCATAAAAGTTCGGTTTACATATATACATATATATATTGATTCTATACATTATTAAGGATTACATAGGTATATGAAAAATATACTTATGGATATTTTAATCGATAATAATCATATAGTAATAGTTATTGTTTCATAAAATTGTAAAATGTATAATTTTATAAATGTTATTATAGTATTAATTGATAATAAATAATTTTATTATTTTATTATTAATACATCCTTTTTGTATAAGTATTCTGGAATTTTGTTATATTCTGGGTATAACATATTGGATCACTGTAAAATAGTATGGCTAATTTTTCACTTTCTACACGATTACATGCACACCAATTTTTTGTTGGAATATTTATTTATTTTTAAAAGTATGATCTTAAATGAAACATTATAAAATCTGCAATTAGTTTTAAAAATACCATCAATTAATAAGATTATGTAGTTATATTACTTCACCTAAAATCGAATGTCCTATAATAATGGGAAAGTAAAAAGCACAAGAAGATCAGTCAAACTAAAATGTTCAATAGTATATAGTTCAATATAAATACAGTAATTAAACGATAACTGTTATAAATATTCAAATCGGCTTTTCCCCCCAAATAAATCGTAAATTTGAGTCATCATGATCTTATTTTCTGAAATCTGGTTATATATGTAATAAGTAGAAAACTATAAACATATATTGTTTAACTTATTGAAATAATTGATTAAACAATCCCCCCCCGAGTCAGAATCTTGTATTTTTCTCCGATATAATGAATTTTAACCTTGAATATGTTTCCAAAATAATAGATAACAGAGCTGAGCACGAGTCTAATCAACAACTGTATCATTTATATTTATTTACAGTCAATTATGTTATACTAGTTATCATTATTCATATAATTATAAATATTAAAATTAAAATTTCGTATTTATAATTGAAGAATACAAACAGCAACACAATCATAACCGGTATATAATTAAATGTAAAATAAAGGTTGTCCAAAATACAATGATTAAATTAGTCCAGTTGTATAATGATTTTGTATTACACACGTTTTATCATGCCAAGAAGCACGAATTATGATTTTCGGTCAATAATAATAAAAATAAAAAAAGTAACGAAACACTTCCATTTCAGGAGAGTTCTATACTCTGCCATTCGTTTAACGTTCGCATATTTCACTCGAATTCAAACATTTTCAAGCTAATTATAAATTATCATAATATTTTTACTCAAATTAACTATTAAAATACCTAAAAATTAACTGCTTACCATCATACATAAAAAGATGTCAACATTAAAACTAATAATTATATTGAGAAAAAATCAAGTAGCACATTGGAAATATTCGAAATATACGATATTATGTGCATATATCAGTTATAACTATTAGCAGAACGATTCTATTGTATCCAATCTTCACGAGATAAAAATCTAACAGCAAAACATGTGTAATGGGAACTGTGTTTGGAACGTAAGATCATATAATATTGTACATCCCGCTTTTATAATAAATGTCAGAAAACAAGATCACGGATTGTAATAATAGTGGATAGTGAAGCTTAAAAATATAATTTGTATTATCTATTTAATGAATACATGGATATTGATTGACCTTTGGTGGAATCAGCAAAATCAGTCTGTAATACAGATTGAATTTCAGATAACTATAAAGAGATTTAATATTATAACGCCAATATAATCAGAGATATAGCACACATTGCAATTCTAAAAAAAATAACAAATATTACTAACAGTAACATCATTTGCGGTGACAATTTTAGAAAGAAAGTATAGATAAGTTAGCTAACATTATACACAATGCACATTTCTGGGAAAAGTACGAACCAATCAATATTACATACATGGTATCTGAGTTTCCTAATATTTACTACAAACTGGCTATTAAGAAATATTTAGGTGATGGAGCAGTCATTCCTCCTTTATAATCTAATTCTAATTATGTAACATCTACAATAATCGATATACGATACAATAAAACAACTCAAAGCTTCTGTGTCGCCGGAGTTTATACGTCTACTAAAGTTATTTAGTTAGTGGAACCTCAAACAGTGGTGAGTCAGGAATACAGATACCTAGATGGGGCGTTGTGAGGTCCGTTGAACATGATTATAGGGAGGACGTTTTCTCAGGTATGCAACATTTTAGATTGACATCAGAGAGGATTACGTATACATCGTGAGAAGTTAATGTCGTCGTCATAAAAAAAGATAATTGAGCTAATGATGGAGTAAATAATACACTATATTTTCTAACTGTTGTTCATCATGCACACATTACATTCGTATGGAGAGTCAGCTGCATACGAAATAATGAATAATAAACAACAATAAAACAGATAGCTATTGAATCAAATTGTAATTATTGCATTGAGTTGTAAATGAGTTCGAGCAGTTGTACTGTCAGTACTTTCCATGGGAAGCAGATTTTATGTTTGCTTAATTAATTTAAATCTGTTTGTTTCAAAGGACTTCCTATGTCTTGGAAATAAGCAATAATATATTATATATATATATTACCAGATATCATATTATGATTTATACAATATACTTTACAACACTTTTATTAATATTTTCAGTCAATCTCTACAATAAGCAGAAAAAAATCATGTTATTAGTTTTACATTTACTATCAACAAATAACCGATTCACAAAGGTTATCAAATCAAAATTAAAAAGATATCACTAAATTATTTACAACATCGGATATGATAGTATGTATAAACAATAAAATACAACTAACCTGGTAAAAATATCGATCCATACGTTCTGATCCAGGGCATTATAGAACTCGTACAAATACTTCTGAATGAGAATAATAAAAAAATAATAATTGATAAAATGAAAAACACATAGGCCCTAACAGATAAAATTATACAGTATAACAATATTGTCTAATAACATAAAAGCTATAAAAAATTTAGCCCAAAATAAGGTTTTCTGATCATTATCTTGATTACAATAATATGTTTAATGTTTTTTAAAATATTGTTGTATGTTATTTCTATACTATTTTTAAAAAGTAAACTTGCTGGCTATACGCACTGTACTATAGTCTAATTCTTCCGAGCAGAACCATTACTTATAAAAATCTTCAATATTCAAATTTTATTACAACATATTAAAACAAAATTGATTAGGATAGGATAGCTAAAAGAATAAGTATCTTAAGCGTAATCAGTGTTTAAAAACCTCTGTGATAAACTCGTACAAAGCGTGTGAATAATACACAGTTTTAGTGACTGGGTCATCTGATATTGCCTACTGGAGAGGTTGTCCTCAAATAATATAATAACACCTCATATAGTACTATAAAACAAAAGCGTCGTACTAAACTAGGACAACATAATTAGTGTACGGCTGCACCTATATCGACAATACAATCATCCAATTATTATTAACACCCTATAATAAATAAAGTGTGACATCATGACCGTGGCATTCTGTGTAGGTGCAGCCTACTTATACGAATTACTTGCTAACACTTATACCGCTGGCCTACACACGCATTCATTATATACTACCACAAACTTCGCCTAGTCCTTGTTATAACACACCAATTGACTGCTAGTTATATAGCTTAATTAATTATTTATGATGTTAGCGGTGTAAAACTATCTATTTTATTACCGTGTAGAGATGCGGACTACTCTCGCTTGGCACCACGAATTTTCGAGACTCCTGAAATTGACAGCAAGATGAACAGTGAAATTCTCGGGATGGGAATAACAAAATGCAAGACGATCTATATTATACAATTATAATTAAAACAGTTATTGTATTGTTCACACTGCGCGTTGAACGTTTTCACACGTTACATCTTGATTATTAGAAGAAGCCGTACGTTTAAGTACGACAGTACGGCTAATATTTAAGATTAACATTATATTACAATTATAGTACAAGTCAACCCAATTGAAAGGTACAAAAGGGCCACACAGTGTTACAACTTCTTGTAAATATTCGTTCACCTCTCGCGCAAATAACTTTGATCATTTCACAACAGAGTGTTACACGACTAGTCAGGTAAATGTTAGGAGATAAAGGGGGAGAGAGAAAAGAGACAGCGCTTAGGCTACTACAAACGAACGACAATTAGTCTGATGTTATGCATTCTTTTACCATGAATGTTGTTTGCTCATCTATAGACAAAGTTCGAATGACAACGTGTGAAAATGCTGCTGATATATAAGAAACTAGACAAACAGCTAAAATATATATAGAGATATTAGTGAAAAAATGTTAAACACAAAACCATAATATTACATTTTCTGACTAATACACCTAAATATTTAGTTAGGGACCACCCATCTACATCTTCATTATGTAATCTTGCAATACACGGGCCATTTCTAACAACAAAAATTCGTAATATGGTATTACGTCCTGACATAGGCTATATAACATATTATTAACAACAATGTTATCAAGAAAAATTTCATTATATTTTTCATTATTTAATAATGAAAAATATAATGATGTTCAAAGTGAAATCAAATTAAACTCTTATAAGGTAATGTCAATGTCACTATATGGTTATGTAGAGGATCCAAAACACCTCACAAACACATTCTGTTTTTTTAACTTATAGAATACAATAGGTACTAGTTACATTTCTTCAAAATGATGTTTATTAAAAGGTGATTAAAAGCCACCTTCAATTCACAGTTACATTTTTTTTAAAATCAATGTTATATAATCAAAATATTCAAAAAAGTATTTATATTATAGTTTCTTATCGAAAATAAGCATGTTTTAGTTTTATAAATACTGCGATTATAAATTTTCTGAAAAGTATGTCATAACTATGCGAAATTACCGAAATGAAAGCCAATCATGCTGACACAGCAATAAGGATAAACTAGAAATTTTCGATAATCAAGAGAAAATCGATTTTAAAAGCCCATAAATTAAACCATATAAAAAGTCGTATTAGCATAATATAATTAATCTCTAACTATATTTCCAAGATCAAGTCGATATACCTTTTAGTAACTAGGCCTATTATAGCTGTTATCCGTCTGGGTGTTGATTTTCATCAATCGATAAAGAGATCTGTTTAATCGTCCATGATTAATTTATATTTCATCAGAAGATCATCGCATCCTCGTGTTGGTAATTCTCAATAGGCTACATTCTGATATATTGATTTTATTATACAATTCACTCTTCTCCCTATATCTCTTATAATAACCGGCGGTTCGTTAACAATGTCACGAATCGAAAAAATCCGACATTTCCGCACATAAAATTTTGAAAGGTTTAGAAGCAAAACAAAGTTACAAAAGGCATAACAATTTTTAAATACATTATTTTCCATAACAGATAGCTGTAAAGCATTAATGTTATTTCTTATTAGGACTAATATAGAAGAACTTCAATTTAATACCGATATTAATAAAGATATATTAATTCATAGAAACAGATTTTTATAAATAGGTGGAAATATTTATATGATCTATTTCTAATATTTCAAGTATGGATATAGTTGATCAAAAAAAGAAAATATTTAATGCAATCAAAATCAGAACCGAAAAAAATATTTTAGTAACTTAATTTAATTAGCTACAATACCAAGATTTCCGAATATGTCACTAAAATGCACTTTCTGAAATTAATAATTTTAGAGATGTTTCGGTGTTTAAAAAATAAACACTGACATAGAATCAAAACATACATTTACCAATAGTTCTGTTGAAAAAGTTATTTACGAAACATTGCAATCAATGGGTTTTTTAAACCGTTGATTTTTTATCGATAATATTTAAATATTTAAAAGTTTGAATTCATTATTCAGGATTCAACCCATACACCGGTAGGTATTGTATCACATCTATAGCTAAAAATAATAACAATAGCCTGAGGAGCTTACAGGACCGTATCTAGCATAGGGGCAAGTGCCCCCTGGCAATTTTCTGAAAAAATACCCTTTTTGTAAATGATGTGCCCTTTTTTACAGACACTGTATTAAAAAATTAATATGATGCATAGTTAGTCCACGGCACAATGCGGACTTTTCATTAATTTATTTTACTTTTTTCTGAAAAAGTTTTTTCTGACTTTTTATAATGCGCAAATTGTTATTTATTGGTTATGCCTCTATTGCTTATTACTGCTATACTGCTTCTGAATGGCCTACTATAGCAATAAATATTTTTTGCGAAAAGTCAAAACAATGCAACCTCGGTGAAGCATATAAAGACATCGAAATATCAAGGAAATGCATTGAAGAGGCTCGAAAGGATGATTGTTGGAGAAAAGTATGGGATAGAATAGAAACTCTGGCTAACTCTATCAATGGGACTATTTCTAAACCACGGACAGCAAAGCAACAATGTCACAGAGCGAATGCGTCAACAACTCCTAATCAGTCGCCTGAAGATTATTATCGGATAAATGTATATTATCCTTTTATAGATCATGTCATACAGGAGCTCAACAGTCGATTTCCTCAAGACCAACATGCTGGTTTGATTGCAGCCCAAAACCTTATGCCAACTAACCTTCATAATCTACAGCCTGGAATGATTTCTGCTATGAAAGAATTTTATGGTAAACATCTTAGCAGTCAAGAGAATTCTTTGATTGATTGTGAAATTGAGAGGTGGATAAGGCGCTTTCAAGATATTGAAAAAGAAGACAAGCCATCAATTCCATCCGATGTTCTGGCAGTTTGTAATGCCAAGCTCTTTCCAGCTATTCACAAAATTATCTCAATTTTCCTCACAATTCCTGTTGGCAGCGTTTCTTGCGAAATATCTTTTTCTGGCTTGCGTCGTTTGAAGCTATGGACTCGATCGTCAATGACAGAAGATCGTCTAAGTGGCTTGGCAATGTTATTGCTTCATAGAAACACCAACTTCATTCCAACTCCAATGGATATTTACAACATGAAGGATAATTGGAGACATTTTAAATAGAACAATTAGCAACTTTATGGTGACCGGGCGTGTTGACTTATTCTTAATTAATTTAATGCCTTTCTTATGTTCAATATATTAATTGTAGTTCTAAATTATGATAATTGTGTATAAATGCATTTGAAATTAAATATTTAAGATTTTATATTAATTATATTGTAAACCTTTTGAGTATCTAAACATGTGTATATAAAATTAAATATGTGACTGATCAAATTCTTTAGTACACTATGCCTTTTGTTCAACATCTTTATTGTGTAATTTTAAAATTATGATGCATTTGAGATATTTTATAGATTAATTATATTGTAAACCTTATTTAAATATCTAAACATGTGTATATAAAATTGAATATGTACCTATCTGTATACACTATATGATAATATAATAAATGCCTTATATATTATTATTATTCAGGGGCGGATCCAGGATTTCGGCAAAGGGGGTGCTCAAGCAGCCCTATATGACGAGCGGCCTGCGGAGCAAGCCTATAAATCTGAGCTCGCAAGGAAAATGTTTGGGATTTTAGACCTTAGAATGCATTTCCTGGCATATAAAATCATCCTCTGGCATTTATTATTTTTTAACTTAGAATGATATAGATTTGAGCACCTTATGCCATTCCAAGGCCAAGGGGGGTGCTAAAACTCCTTTTGGCCTGCAAAGGGGGTGCTCGAGCACCCTGAGCACCCCCCCTGCCCCTGTTATTATTAATTGTCTAATTTTAAAATTAATTTAATGATAACCATATCATATATGGCATATATAAATTTAATTAAAATATTTCCAATTAAATAATTCAGAACAATTACCAATGTGCCCTTTTTTTGTGTTTTGCCCCCCCTGGGAAAAAAAGCTAGATATGGCCCTGAAGTCTCAGAAAAAAAATTAAATACATATTTTTTTAGTAGTAACAAAATTTAAGTAATATTATAAAAAAACAAAAAGGCAGCAACAACTGTCTCTTATAATTATATTATATAGACATAGTATTGTGCATACATTTCTTTCTCAAAATTATTCAAAGCCTTCTAATATTCTGCAAATGTCTCGAATGATAAAAATATATTTGTTACTCATGCTTTTAACAATTTTTCTGCATTGATTTTACTAGTTTATAGACTTAATAATAATTACCTCTGCCGGCATATAGAATTTATATTGTTTAACCGTATCTATATCACATAGTGTTATAGATGCACAAACTATAACCGTATATATATCCTAAATAGATAATCGTACGGTGACCGTATCCATATCCACTCACTCCTGCATGCACAAAAGTTACATAACAGTTTTCTTGCAAATAAAAATGACGGGTTACATTTCATCATGCATGATAATTTCGTTGAAATTATTTTAAAAGTATCCCAATCAACATTTTAGAACTTTTAAACAAACAAATACTTCCTTATGTAATTGTTTTAATGTTTTTATTTTTGTCGTCTTTTTTATCGACTATATTTTGAATACACTATTAACAATAATTACTCGCAACCCGTTGCAGTTTCGAAAATTATTTTCAAATGAAATTGTATATTTGGGAAATAAATGTTTTAAAAGGAATATTATAATAAATTTCTCATAAGCACATTATTATATTTCATTTTTTCACTATGATCATCATAATATATCTTCTCGAGGAAGATCTCTGTCGAAAGATGGCAGCAATAAAAAATTTACTTATATTGTTTTCGTGTATAAAATTGTTGCCACAAATATATTACTATCTTTTAGTTTGAATATTAAACTGCAATAAGAAATCAAATTCATCAAAATGTTTACTACTTGTAAGAAGTAAATTTGGCTGAAACTGAGTAAACGTAATTTAAAGAACTAATTGAAACAGGCCTTATGTATGGTATAATATTTGTACTAATGATCTAAGTAATCTTGATTTTAATAAAATTCTGCACATTTTCTGATTATATTACGTTTAGAAAATATGTTAAAAATACTTTATAATAATAATAAAATGTGCTGAAAAAGTTTGCATTTGGAGCTTATGTATAAATGTACTCGGCCCACCCCACTTGCAACATTTATGCAGAGAACATATCACCGATTTAGAATCGCAAAATATATTGTGCTAAATTGATATAGATCTGTAACATAGCCAATGTTCTATTTGTCAAATTGAATTAAATTTACTTATATGGTTAAAGTAAATATAGCCTATATTTATAACTTTATATTTTCATTAAATTTAAAATGTTTTATTTTTTCCCATTGTAAGATGTGTATATTACATTAAAAAATGTTAGATATTGATTCATATTATATAACGATTATGCTGACTTTTCAATCCAAGAGATAATTTATTTTTGAAAACAATCTCTTTCACTTTAAAAGGTTAAAACCATACATTGCTTACATGCTATTGCAAGAAAGCTTGAACTGGACGATTGCAATTAACAACATCAGTTTATTTATTATTTTTAAAATATTTACGAGGTTACTTACCTTATACGGAAATAACTCCTTATCCTCAAGTAAATCATTTACCCTTCAAATATCTCAATACATATTTTAAAAACACATTGCAATTATGTGTTTCATTAATTCTAAGCTAATGAAAATGTAGATGTAAAAGAAGAAGCAGAGAGACCACATATATGTGAATAATATTACCTTGATCTGAGTAGGAGTTAGGCAGATTCTTACATGAGAGAGAGAAATGGACGATATTACTAACGTTGACATTAATACTATAAATAAAAACTAAATATAAATATAAGATTTCTCAATGTTATATTATTAATTAGCGATATATGTAAATGCTAATCAATTAATTAAATAACCGAATTTTTAAAATTAAATTACAACTATTTTGAATCTTTTTGACTTAAAGATCAAAGTTCTCTTTCAGTTATCCTGAAAAGTTTTACAATAGTTGAAACAGATATTTATACTAGTAAAGAGTTCGCTTACATTTTAAAATAGCATTTCGATTGGACGTAGATTATTTATCTTATTAAAATAATATGTAATTTATAAATCTGTTATTTAAAATAGTATTTAATAATGCAAGAATTATATAAAAAATGATTCTATAAATATGCTATATTATTATACTAATAGTAATTTATACATACAGTGATTATATTATTATTGTATTTTAATTCATAATTTTTTTGATGAAAACCAATATTAATAACTTAAATCATTAACATTAATTGTAGTCAATTAAGTTTTATTTGTTAATTTTACATTTCACTGAAACGTTAATGGAACGAAATATGTAGTTGTAGAATGAAGCTGCACAATATAAATTAGAAATGTAATTCAACTAAATGTCGTTTAAAAGAAAATGAATAATTTAATAATGTAAAGATTATTAATTTTGGAACATTCATAAACATTACATGGTACGAATAACTATAAGTTGACGTATGTGTTTGCAATCTAAACGTTCCAGTGCAACGTATAAAATGGAATCAAATATTACAAAATTATTTAGCGTTTACTAAAATATATAAACATAAATTGTTATAAAGTATACTTTATGTATAATTGAACCAGACTTAAATGTTAATACATCTATAACATTAACAAAGTGATTTCTTTTTTATCTATTATTCTGCATATATGTAACGATTTTCTATCAAATATTTTATTTAACACTTAGTCCCAATTACGTTCCATTGGTACGTATGTAGAACATTTAACGTTCCATTGGTACGTAAATGAAACCTTATCATACTTATTACAATATATATATATATATCAACCGAATGATTTATTCGATAGAAGTTTCAATTTTGTAAATCAACTAATAATGAATATATGGTATACTATTTGACGTCACAATAATAGTAATAAGTTAGCGACAAAATATATTTTAACAAAAAGTTTACAATGACGTAAGTTTAAAAAGATTATTTTAGGACATTTTAAGTCATATAGTATTACGTATATGTTATCGAGTTCTACAGTATTCTACGAAAATATATGAAAGCAATAGTGCACATGAATTTAGCAGGTACTAACAACTTAAAAATTATATGGTTCTGAAAGAATAAAAAAGCATAATCATTTGTTTGTAATATTGATTTGGCGTGTAAACCTCATGCGGAAGTTTATATATGTGATATTTCTAATATTTTTCATATTAATATGAAACTGAAGGTCGATTTGAAATATTAGGAATAATTCAGACGTTAAAAATACTATCAGAAGTTTGAAACACTAATCGTAATAAGTTCTCCTAACTGGTCCACCAAAATGTGAAACTACCTATTAAATGTTACTTTTTATTACTAGACATAGTTAGAAGTAAAAACCGATAGTACAAAAGCTGCATATAATTCAAATAAAATAAATTGTTATCACAAATATAATAAAAATACAATTTTTATACAAATAATTATACACTTTTAATTTACACTTGAACTATATATCATGCTAAACTACTATATAAACAGTCATGGTTATAATTGTATCGTGTAAACTTGAATTTTTTTAAGAAAATAGTTTTTATTTGTATTGATTTTCTTAAAAAAACATTTCCATTTTTGTAACAAAGCTTCAGGTCAACTTGATGGCTCTCCTGAAATAGTCTTAAGAGAACCGACGAGATGTCAGGCTGAAGATCATAACAAAATATGTTTTACAAATCATCCAAAAATTGCGAAATTTCAGCTTGCCAACTTTTGATAGAATTTTTGATGAATTCAGTTTTATACGTCCACCGCACACATAATCAGATAATCAATAATAATTGATCAGGTTAAAATTATGCAACAATTAAATCAATACAAAAACATTCTCAACTCCAGTGACGTCAGAAGATCTTCTTCTCGGTCACCAACCAGGTCACGTAGGCCCAGAGTCGCTGCGCCCGCTTCAACCCACGAAGACAGAGCCAGCCCGCCACCTGCCACACACCAACCCAGCCGGCCACCTGCGTGTAGGCGGCCACCAGGTCCCCCCCACTCACGGCAGCGGCGGTGGGGCTCCATGGCGACAGTGCCGCCAGCCAGACCAGCCCTGTCGCCTCGAGCAGGCCGAGGATGAAGCGGAAGCTGTCGGTCAACACGCGTATGCGGCGCTGTCTGCGACCGGTGAAAGCTCGAAGGTCGGTGGACACCTGATCAATCGTTGTAATAGAGTTATGCAGAGCATTTCTGGAGGATTAAAAGTGGGGTGTAGAGTCGATACTCGACTCTTTCTTTTCCAGTGTTTTAAAACTTGTTAAAATTTTGCATTTTTTGGTGCAAAAACCGTGGAAATCGGCCTTGTCAAACTAAAATGAGAGT
>JAUZND010057143.1:0-18657 GCA_034780555.1 Coelogynopora nodosa
TCTACCACCAGCATCGAATAGAATCTACCACCAGCATCGAATAGAATCTACCACCAGCATCGAATAGAATCTACCACCAGCATCGAATAGAATCTACCACTAGCATCGAATAGAATCTATATACCCATTAACTTTAACTTGCACCTAATCTGGAGAAGTCACAGAAACCAAAATTGAAAAACCTCTTATTGAATAAAACTTTAAATAATATTAATAAGAGCTTAAGAAGATATATATGTCATAATCAAATAAAAATTTCCCTTGTACAATCATGTTAATAGTGTCACCTTGTGCCATCCCGTTCCGAATAAATCCATCTGCATATTACCTCCAATATCGCCATACGTATAGAATTTAAAAGGACTCTTAAAAGTATTCCTAGTATTCTTTGATCTTATCCAAATGTGTTTTCCTTTTAATATTAAAGTTTATTTAGAATATAATTTATTTAAGGCTAATAGTTATGTGAAGGCATTCCATAGGATTCCCACTTATACGTGCACCTAGAAATGAGAACCCCATAATTGTAACAAATTAACATAAAATAAAATTATTTTACTTTATATAGACAAAGCAGCAAAATGTTTTTTTATAAGTAAATACGTGCATTGCTGGGATATATTACAAAATATAGTTTAGCAAATGAAAAATGTTACAGATAATTTGATTTGCTCAATTTATATGTTCCATTGCTTTTAAGTTATGTTCCCTTGTCCTTAATGGATCATATTTGGGTCCAAATAACAACCGGACCATTGAACAGTACTTTCAAAAACCTAATGTTGAAGGTCTACATATTTTGGTATTATGTTGCTACAGTAATACAAAGATATAATTACATATCTATTACTGAAACATCTAGATATGGACTACCTTGATGTTTGCCTTCATTAAATATATTACAACTGTTTCAATGTACACTATAATGTGTGACTTACTATAATATGCACGAACTTGCCATTGCAGCCAATAATTATATTATCAATTCCCCCCAAATGCACTTTAAAATGTAAATTATTATAGTATCTATAAGTCATATCAAATTTGTAATGGCACATTGAATGGATTGAATCGATGGATTGCAATCGAATTGATTGCAATATATGAGAAATATCTAGCAATATATGTAAATTTAAATTCTAATTTTAAACTAAAAACTATCTACTTTTTCATAAAATTTAATGGATGTTATAATGGATCGGATTTTTAATTTGTTTATGGTAATCATATTTCGCCAAGGAAAATCCAGTTAAAGGTGATATTAATTTCTCATGTGTGATTAATAATAATAGCGTACATTTGATATGCAAAATATTGTTTACATAGCAACGCTTTTGGAAAAATACCTACTTCACTAAAATTTTAATATCAAATTTTGTGGGAAATAAAATATAATAACTTCTTTCAATTTGATATTTATCTGAAATTAAACACATGTTTCATAAATACATAAACCGATTGCATATTTTTTACTCCCCCAAAAACTTTCCGATTCAGTTCTTGATATTTTTAAATATAATTTTCTTTAAAATTTTCTCATTTAGTTATTTATTTATTTATTGAATTTTCAAATAAATTAAATTTAAAACAAATCAAAATAACACTACAGTTTATCCAATATAATGTAATAAAGATTACATATAGAATAAAAACAATGCATTTCCCCCAAAAAAGTGACAAAAAACAAATTTTTGAAATTAATTCTGTTATTTAAAATGATAAAAAAAGAATTATTCGTTGTTATAGTTTATATGTCACATAGATTAAATATGTTTTAATTAAATTAAAAACTACATTATTATAATTATGAAAGTGTTATTTCTCAACTTTTATCGTCATTTATCAATAACTTATAACATTTTGCGTTATTGAACAAATGATGCGGTAATTGAGATAAACCACGTTACCATGACTATTTACCATGTAAATTAATAAGTTAAATACTTTTTGAATTACAGTAGGTTGAAGAATTGAGCAATTTTTATATTCCCCTTTGTGACGTATTATGATGTTTAAATCGTTGGGCCTTTCACTGGTAATAGACAAGCAAATAACATACTGGATTGTTAAAATTGAAACTAAAATTAAATATAAAATTAAAATATATCTAGCAATTTATCTAGTCACTTCTTTGTCAGTCAGAGAAAACCGTATTAATTGTATTAAATAGATTTCCAATTTAAATGAGGTTTACGTTGCAGACCTCGAGGTAAACGAGGTGAACCTTGCAGACCTCGAGGTAAACGAGGTGAACCTTGCAGACCTCGAGGTAAACGAGGTAAACCTTGCAGACCTCGTTTAAATTGTAAATCTTAGAGATTTACCAGGTAAACCTCATTTAAATTGGAAATTTTAGAGATTTCCACACTGAACCCTCTGGTCCGCCATACTGTTACCTATTCATTAACATTTTTCGTGAATGAATACCAATATCAGTTCTTTTGTCAAGTAAGACGTGAGTGAATTTTTTTTAAATTTGATTGAAAAATATGTGTTGTTTGCATTATAGTATTTTTTAAAAATAATCTTAAATTGTAAGTAGAAGCATCATAATAATTTAAACTTCGTAATGGATTTCATACAAAAATAAAGAAGTATATTCACAAACTGTTTAAATAAAAAAAAAATCATTTTACGATTTCTAATGGATAGAAAATGGTTGTATTTAAATTAAATATATAATATCACAGTTTATTGATCGATTAATGGTAATAAAGTTTAACTATTAACATCAATTTAGGTCAAGTATATTTACTGCAATTGACAAAATTGATCTACCACAAAAGCCAAAATTTACTTACTGCAAAAGCCGAAATTGATATACTGCAATAGTCAAAATTTGTAAATATTGTAAAAACCAATTATCTCATGAACGGAAAATATAAATTAGTATGCGAGCCAAACGTAAGCTACTGGCATAATTATGTATCTATTTAAAAAAGAATAAGATCAATGAACAAGTTTAAAGACTCGCAATGGAGTTCAACGTGTGTAAAATATTCCTTTGATTTAGCGCAAAAGTTAACTATCTCTAGAACGGAAAGAAATAAAATCGTGCCGGAGACAAACGTAAGCTGCTGACATAATCATCTAAATATCTCAAATACAATAAGAATTATAAAATAAAAGTTGAAAAAGTAATAAAATTGATGTCTACTCTGGATACCGCCATACCCCCACGGTTATGAATTTCTGTATGCCGATTTTAACAGTATCCATGTCATTTCTAAGTAAATAAACTAAGCTTAGTTCGATTTTACTAGTTATAAGCTGCATGATTGGAGATAAGGTTATTATGTTTTAGCAGATACATTGGACAGTCGTATTCATACCTAAAACACATTGACGTTTCGATTTACATAATTAATTCAAAACTAAATAGGTTATAGTAACCATTGTGAATATAATAGAGTAGTTAATACATTTTGAATTTCCCATATTTTATTGCTAATGCTTCGATTGGAAAATAAACTAAATTCACTGCGGGATAAGTAAATAAATATGACAAATCTTATTGATATAAGGAAAACTTCAGATAAATTTAACATAGTATGAAATTTGGGAAATTTCTTTGTGATAAAGTCTATAGAAATTAAAGTATGTAATCGCATACTCTAATTTGCACTACGATTTACTACTATTATTTCACCATTTAATCAAATAATTAGAAAGGAAATTCTGAAGATAAATGTTATTTTATTCTGTTTTTCTATGAATAACGGTTTTGTTCTTCCACTGACTTACTCATAATCTGTAATTAAGTTGTAAATTATGACTAATTGTGTTAATATTATTTACAATTTTTAATGAAATTATATATTGCTCGTACATTCAAAAACTAAATATATATTTTTCAAGTTAAAAAAAAGAAGATTTTTATGAATACAAAAACTGTTTTTTATGAAAGCTGAAGATGTACTCTTAATATAGTCGTAATGTAATGTGGAAACATTTGATCGTTAAATTTATTTAACTCATTCTCACAAACATCACTAAGTGAATTAACATTTTAGTAAAAAGCATTACGCACTCTGTTGTGAAGGATATACGCAAGAGTATAAAACGTTTTTGTATAGTTGCTGATTTATAAGTGACAAAAGGAGTAGTCCGGTGGCAGAATGAGATTTTTTGTTAGAACCTTGTTTTGAGATATAACAGATGTTTTAATGTTTTGTATGGTAGATAAGACATTCTTTAAGATATTCCAGACGGGTGCAGTGACTGCACCATTAGGTAAAAATTGTTATACCTAAAATTCAAAATGGCAGCCATCGCTCACCAAAAATATCTTTAAATGGCTAAATCACCTTCTAATTGACATAGAGACCTGCTTTTTGTGACAAAATGTATATTTATTAGGTACCTACAATAAGACAATTAGATAATCAAATTCATCATATATTACTTGCTTAATTAGAAAATAAGTACATTTAGTATTAGCATATAATAAGTACATAATGACATGTTTATCTATACAAATGTTCACATAAACAGAACTTAAGAGATTCTGCATCAGCATCAACATCTTCATCTTCGTCATTTTCCTCTTCCATTACACTGGTTACTTGTCAGTTTCTGCAATGGCAGGCACAAAAGACTGAGAAAGAGATACGAGCAGTAGAGCAGGTAACATTTGATCATTACCAGAATGAACTCGGGGGAAGGTGGTGATACATTCGGTGCCAGAGAAATTGGTTCCAACTTTTTGGTTTCAGTATTCATGGTCCAACTACAGAGGGTTGATGTCAGGTAGATCTATATCAAGTGCACTTCTCCATGGCAGCTTGAAGCTGGGCACTGTGCACATACAATTAATATGGTGTTTATTATGAAGGAAGTATATTGTATACAATATATATGAGCTAGCTGTGGTACTGCCATTATTGTTTGACGAGGCCGATGAAATGCGGATCACTAAGTCAAAGTCAATTTTTAAGATGAAACTTCAAGTTTAATTCACAGACCATCACTTATTTCTTACAGATGCCGGTCCGTAGTGCGATGGTAATCCGCTGGCCTACTCATGGTCGCGTCCAAGATTACATTATGAACATGGTTGACTTCATCACAAGTCATCTAAAGTTAGCCGACACATACTTGATCTCTGACAGATACTTCGAAAACATTATAAAGTAAATCCCTAAGACATCAAGAGATGGACAAAATGTCAGCCGGCAACATCAGCTGTCAATGCTCACGACACTCCCACCTCAACTGGTTTGTCTCACAGTAACAAAGAACAAAGTTCAGTTTATAAACCTCATTAGCGAATACATCACATAACACAATGATCTACTACCACGAAATGGAAAGGTACTGGTTGTTACTGGTGCCGAACCAACTATCGTGGAGGTCTACAATGGAAGTATGCAGGAGCAACCAGATCTTCGTACAGCACACGAGAAAGCTGGTGCGATTATTGTCCAACAAGTAGTGTACCTAGCCAAAAAACAGCAAGAGTAGTATACTAGTGATTGCTGATGATACTGAAGTCTTTGTTTTACTTCATCATTTCTACAAAGAGAAGCAGCTGACTTCCAATCTGGTTATGATCGGTACCAGTTCAGGGGAAAATTTTGCTGACATCAAAGCAGTTGACAAACAGGAAGACATTAAAATGTCCAAATAAAAATCTCAAATACCCTGGCAATACAACAAAGAGTGATGTGATGACAATGTTAAGCTCCAATGCCTCCCTTTCATTCCATCTTGTTATGGACATCACAATGAATCAGATAAGACATAACTGCGATATTTGGTTTGGACAATTAAGATGGCCAATCACAAGCTTACCTCTGTTCCTGAATTGAGAGTTTTTCCCCCTACAAGTGAAGCATTTGAACACCATGTGTACAGAGCTCACCTTCAAAATGTCATATGGAGAAGTGCACTTGATGCAGATCCACCTGACCTGGATGGACCATGAATATAATGAGATAAACAAGTTGGAACAAATTTTTCTGGTATCGAATGTATAACCTTCCCTTGAGTATATCCTGGCAATAATGAAATGTGGCTGTGCATCCTCACAACCTTGCTCTACAGCTCGCTGTAACTACTCAACTGGTCGAATATATTGCTCAGTCTTTTGTGCCTGCCATGGGGATAGTAATTG
This sequence comes from Coelogynopora nodosa, assembly GCA_034780555.1. Lineage (NCBI taxonomy): Eukaryota > Metazoa > Platyhelminthes > Proseriata > Coelogynoporidae > Coelogynopora > Coelogynopora nodosa. Next base: position 6,116 of record JAUZND010057143.1, read on the forward strand.
CAGAAACCAATAAACAACCAGTGTAATGGAAGAGGAAAATGTCAAAGATGAAGATGCTAATGCAAAATCTCTTTAGTTCTGTTTATGTGAACATTTACATAGATGACCATTTCATTATGTACATATTAAATGAACTTATTTTCTAATTAAGGATGTAATCTATATATATGATGAATTTGATTATCTAATTGTCTTCATGTACCTAATAAACATACATTTTGTCACAAAAAGCAGGTCTCTGTGTAAATTAGAAGGTTATATAGCCATTTAAGATATTTCTTGGCTGCCATTTTGAATTTTGGGTATAACAAATTTTGCCTAACGGTGCAAAATAATAAAACATCTGTCATATTTCAGAACAAGGTTCCCTGGTTTTCAACCGGATTATATCTGATTTAAATATTTCAACTGTGCAATATGCAACCTTTAGGATTTCGTTTAGTTGATAACTATGCAAAAGTAATTCCAATATATTTTCTGTTAATTCGGCAGACGATTGCTATAATTCTTTGCATAAAAAGATAGAAGAGTCGAGTATAACAGTAAATCCTTGATCGAAGTAAGCTCTCGTGCGTTAAACATTATCTTGTGTACACGCAGTAAGTGTGCAGGAATTCGAACAATAGCCTTTTTTACAAATAGGACAATTATTCGTCATGATTAAAACTTTAGCAGACATATGTTATGTTTATCAACTATCCGGTTGGTTATATTTAGGGTATATTTTTGGATCATCTTATCTGTTTATCAGTTATCTATTCTAGATGGTCTCATATATTTCCTGTTTCGTTCTATAATGTCTTACTTGATTCTGATTGGTCATATAAGTTACTTTTTACCAAATTGTCATGAAATTTAATCATTATGTATATGTGTTTTCTAATTTCGATGCTCTAAAACAGTGAACTTTCACCAAATTATAAATTCATAAAACAAATTCCCTTAATTTGAATAATTAAAGCACACATTATTAATAATATATAGAATGACATTTATTATTATAATTATTTCAAAATGATGCAGCTTTAGACAGAGTAGGAAAGTAAGCATAATATCTACATCCGCGTATTATTATACTTGTTGTATTCTGAGATTAACAAAATCTTCAATTAATTTAGTCTTTCGCAACTCATGCTCTCCGAGGAGGCGTAATAGTTATTTGCCGGGATGCTTTGATTGTACCGCATGTATCAAGTATGGCTCAATATTCGACAATAGACTACTGTTATGCCACTCATAGTTGGAAAATAAAATATATCTAAGTCATTTGAACATTATATTATTGAATTTCACTCGTATCCTTCTATCCGCTGTCTTTGTGAAAAAATAGTATATTAGTGTAAGTAAAGAATTCATTTCATCCACATCAATACGCAATTCTTGCCTCAATGCGCAGCCCTGTTCATCGCTGTCGATATGTGTTTGTGTGTCATGTTTTAAACTGTTTATCACGTCTTCAGCATCCGTCATAATTTTGGACATTTCAAGAGTAAAGTTATGAAATAAAATTGCAAGTCCGGAGAGGGCGATTGCAAATAACAACGTTCGTGTCGAGAGGTGAAGCAGAATGAAATTTAGCTGTAAACGCCTCACTATTTATACTTGAGGTGAAGGAGATCAATCTGTAAGTAGCAAAATCAAGCGGAGTAAACTATACTTAGTGAGAATCCTCATTGAAATCATCGTACAATATATGGCTATAATACATCACCCTGGTAAAAATCTGAATTTAAATTAAAAAATGTTAGCAAGTGTATTTATTTAATTTCATTCTACTATATGAAAAAATTGATTTAATCATCTGTAAATCACTAAAATGTATATAACTTTGTTAAATTTCAAACGATTTTCAAAAAATATTGTATTTTACTCTATTTTTTTATACTACTTACAACAAAATAATGTAGTATAAACGATTTGGCTTATGTTGGTAAGTCATCATACTAAGTCAGGTTGTCATAAGTTATAAACATCAAAAGTTATATGCTAAAATCAAAAATAAAGTCACGGGGTAGGGGGTTTAAAATTTTTAAATGTTAGTTTTTGACTTAAAGTCCGAAGATCAAATTTAAAAATGGATGGTAGAAGAGGGAGGGGGGTAAAATTTTTTAAATGTTAGTTTTTGACATAGAGTCCGAAAATCATATTTCAAAAATGGCTGGTAGAGGTGGGAGAGGAGCTGGGAGAATTAAAATTTTTAGTTTTTGACGTATAGTCCGAAAATCATTTTTTTAAATGGGGGTTCTGATCAAAGGTCAAAGTCATGGTCAAAGATCAAGTGGCTTGCCAGAATCCACCTTTCCTATACTACTATTAACTACTCTATTACTGATCCAACATTGTCACTAATCCATTTAATTATAATTATGGATTATGTAAATCGAGGTATTAAAGAGTTATGAACAAAGACATTTAATGTTTAAATATTAACTACTCTATTAGATGGGACATGAGTTTTAGAAAATTGGCTGTTGAAGAGGAGACGAGCGAACGAATACGACGGTCAATGGTAAAATATGGAAATAACCTTATGTCCAATCAAGCCCCATAGCAGCTTAATATTTGCAAAGGCTCAATTTTATATGTTTCTCTTATTAAGATATCTTACTTTCACAGTAAATTCATTTTGACTTTTGTAGTATATCAATTTAAAGTAAATATATTTGTCTTTAGTAATTAATACATTTGACGAAAATTTAACACAATTACATATAACACTTTCTAAATGAATATTAAAAACGATTATAATATAATATCTCCTGTTAATTCTAAAATAACCATAAAAATAGAAGTATTTCAAATACGAATAAAAAATATATTTTGGAATAAAAGATAAAATTGTCACGTCTTTACATGTCAACATTTGTACATGACAACTGATGTAGAAAATGTGACTAATTATAACTTCCGATTAACCGTTTTACAGTTGACGGATTAATTGATTAACATATTATTGAATAATTTGATTATGTAATAATATAAGTATATGTTAAATACGTTTTTAATTAAAAAATATAAACTTTAAAATGGTTAAATAACCTAAACTCCGCCAGCCACATAGTAAATGCATAATAAAGATATTCAATGGTAATGTCAATACATTTAGCAATTGAATTAGTTCATACTTTTGTAATGTTGAGACAGACATCTTTCAATATACTATATATTGATTATATATCAATATGCAATGTTTAATAAGACGTTAGGTTAGACATGTTTTATATACAGTTATCACACTACTCGTCTATGGAATTTGTACTTAAATTTCAGTCATTGCAAAGATCGCATTTCGCATAACCGATATTATACCAATACATAAATATCGATGTAATGCTTGCACTATTTTCATACGATTTGTCTATCGAATTCCTGGAATGTAACCCTGACACAATAATATGACATAAATTTATAAATAGACGTCACGTAAACAGTATTTTTATAACATAACTTTTCTTGGAATATCTTAGACAATTATTAAGTGAGAAACTAAGTTGAGGAAACTATTCTAGTTATAGCCATTGATATATAGTCATTACAAACGGCAAAAAAACAAACGATGACGTTTTCGCTTGCTTAAGCAAAAGTCAATATTCAAAAACGAATACGAAACAAACGGGGGAAATTAAACGGGCTCTAATTTTAAAAACACGTTTTAAACCGAAATAAACATTAATTTTATATAAAATGTTGTCTGGTTATATATAATGCACAATTCCATACCAAGCAAACATAAAATATACATTTGCGCACAATTGAAATATGAACACACACATATATAAACAAAACAATCATTACCAACATAAAGAAATCTTTAAACATTAAAAAAAAACTTCAAAATTAAAATACACGAAAATAATTCACACAAATAATATTTTTATTAATATAATTTTTGGTTTATTAAAATTATAATACTAATTAGTAGCGCATATTTAGAATATTGACCATGTAGTTACTAAAAATAAGTAATGTACATTAAGCAATTCTCCATTTAATGCAATGAATTAGTGTGTTAATTTATTTACATGATGTAATTTATTTGAACATTACAATGTATTTTTTATAATCCAATAATAAACGACAATAATTAGAAATGAATTAAATCAGTGAATTTATCACACAAGAAATGATTATTTTAAAATTATTTTTACCATAAACAATTATTTTTATGAACCACATAAATTCAATAAACATTGGAATTATTTAAAAAGAATTCTTTATCAATTTATCTGCATAAATTGTATAAAAATTACTTAGCTTATTGGATATAAATTTATTATATAGAATAGAATTTTGAATAAAATTATTTATTATATGTATATTAAATAGATTATAATACATATACACCTATAGTCAAAACAATTTAAATGAAACCATAATTAATGTATCCAATATTAATTAATTATGAAGTCAACACCAATATAGCTAATATTATATGATAGAATATAGTATATTAATACATATGAATATATTTAGCATACAACTGAGTATACAGAGGCAGAGATTATCTATATTATTACATTGCTTGCTACCTAGCATACAATTATATGTATAAACACATATACATATCAAATGAGAGTATTGGTAGTTTTAATCAAAATATAGTTACATGCATAATAATATAATATATATATTTTATATAAAGTATGTAAGTGGAAGTCAAATATAATCAATATATATATAGAAATAATAGTTTTTCATATATAATACTTGAAAATATATAATACTAACAATAAAATAAACATACTACATAACACATATATAATAGGCCTATAGAAGCTATATAACATTCAAAAACTCTTCTTTATATATTATAGACATACAGAAAATATTTAATTAAAAAATATATACAATTAGTAGAATTTAATAAAAATAGCATATTTGTAATTGCAGTTATATTTTATAAATACATGGCTGCAGCCAAATATATTAGCCATATGCCTATTATATTAAAATATGGTCACTATCATTTATATGTTTAGTTAATGGAATGATGTTGATGTATAAACATGATAATTCAAATTAGAAACAGAAACGTAATTTTATTAAATTAAATGTTTTTAAATAAATATATATTTAGCATTGACAGGTGATTGTTTTATATTTAATTTTTATTAACTAATTTAATAACAGTTATCAATGAGAATAATATATAAGACTGAAATGCTAACAGTATATATATTTAATTTAAAATAGTTTACAAAAATTAATCCTAAATCTAAATGAAAAATAAATAAAAAAGAGAAAATAATTTTCATACAATTAAGTCAGAACTCATATGCAAAAATGTTATACTCAGCTTTGCATGGATAGTATTTTTGATAGATTCACAACTCATAATAGCAGAAATTACATAAATAAATATAATAGTGTTTCAAGGCAAATATAGCATTAGGCCTATTATTATATCCAAACAATGAAATACTAGACAGTGTCCAGTATTAATACATATATGTGTATATTATTTCAATTTGAATATTACTAAAATGAAGTCTGAATTCATATACCAAATTTTATACACAACTTTGCATGGTTAGTAAGGCCTTCAATCAAATTTACCTGTTACAAATTACATGATTATATCCAAAGAAGTATTTATAGTTCATTGTCCAATATTACACACATTTGAATCGAAATGAACGAAAAAATAACGGATGAATTTGTATGTGAAATTCATTCACAAACTTAACGAAAAGCATATATTTAAAAATTTGCGCGTCAGTTGTTATAGACAAATGTAATCGAGGAATTGTTCAACAACTTACGGTAGCGTATTGAACATTTCACAAATGGATTTAAATATTCAAAAAACCTTGACCTACATAAAAACAAACGGTTTGTTTTTTCTATAATGTAGTTATTGCTAAATAGCGCAAAAAAGAATATGCCGAACAAACAAACGATGACATCACAAATATAGTTTCCCAAACGATGAGCGGTTTGTAAAAAAAGAAAAGGCCTATTGAGTGGCAAATGGAAGAATATGTACAATTTTAATAACACAACATATTTGCGTTTATCGTATACAGGCCTACTTTACTAAACTAAAAACGAATATAATAATAAAAACTATTTAGCACGTCTACCATATTTATTGGAATTTTAATATATAGTTGAATAGTTTAATAAGTTTAAAAGTGTCTAACAGTTACTTTTATGATAAATAGCTGAATAAATGTAAAAGGTGTTATTTGTTGAATAGCTAAGGTAAATAATTTGGTTAAATAATTGGGTGACAATAGTATACGGTATAGGTAGACGCCCGTGAGTAGATATAAGAAAATGTCGTACTTTTACAAAGTCTACAATATGGCTTCCATTTCTCCACCTTAGTGGCCATTATTGCAGTTACTCTATTTATTAGAATTTTATATTGACGAATACCAAAATCAGTTCTTTTGTTAAAATATACGCCTGATTTCGCAACAGTAGGTATACAAAACAATATTAGCTATAGAGCCCATGATTCTGCTCGGAAGCCTGTATAAATATATTTGCGAAAAGTAATCAAAATTGTGCATAAAAATATACCAGTCTGTATTTTTTTGTTTGATTAGATATAATTAAAATTTTAATTAATATTTTTACAAATTAAGATCATTTAATATTTAATAACTTATTTATTAACATTTTTAACGTTAGTAAACATTTTTGAATTAAGATGAACTTTGTTTAATAATTTAATTGAACTAAGTTAAATTGTACTAACTGAATTGAATGTTGTTTGATTAATTAATTAAACAAATTAATTAATTTTTAAAAAAATTAAAAAATACTAAATAAATAAATTATATTTTAACAAAGTCATACATTTATCAAACTTTAAATAAGTGAAAATTCAATCCGAAAATAATTTAATTTCATATTAAAATACAATTATTTAGATATATTTAAAACTAAAAAAATATATATTAAAGTTATATTAAACTAAATTTGTATTTAATAAATTCAATTTTAAAGTTTTCAAATTTTTTAAATTTTTTTATTAGTTAAACTTAAAATTAAAAAACTAATCAAAATTTAAATTTAAATAACAGCATTTTTGCGAATACATTGTGTCAGATTAAATAAATTAAATTAATCAATTATAATTAAATATTATTAAAAAAAAAAAAAATTATTTTCCTTTAATTTAATAAATAATATAATTATTTAAAAAATAATTGAACTTAAAAAATGATGAATCAAACGCACTCGGAATTCATTTAAATATCTTTTATGTGACGAAAATAATTATCTTATAACACCGTTTTATGATCTTATGTATAATTGTCTATGTTATTAAAATACATTATAATTATATTGTTTCTTTGTTTAAATAATGAAAAAAATCTTTTTTTTGGTATTATTTGTCACATTGGTTCATCCATTTCAAGAGGGCATTATGTTGCATATACCAAATACAACACTGACTGGTATAAATGTAATGATAACCTTATTTCTAAATCTAATTTTAATACTTTTATAAACTCGTGTGAGACCTATATGCTTTTTTACCATCTTGATCAGTAGTTATTGAATAAGGGAAGTGTGACGGTAGCGCGCTATCAAACCGGTTAAACACACCGCTGAGGGTCCTAAGTCCCGCACCTTATTAATTTTCTACTATATCTCTTTAAGTCAGCTTCTACTTTCGGTCCGTTGTGGTTATGCGTCCTGGATAATGGCTTTATTTAACATATAACCACTACAGGCATCATTTTTTTGGGGAAAATGATGTATTACATATATATATATATGTCGGATACGTAAATGTTTATCTGTTCTCTAGGAATATATAGACAATTCTTTGCTGCCGGCTTTTCTGCAGGAAAAGATTAAGATAAACACATACATGATTCTACTGAAGTGCCAATTTTGTATCATGCTAGAATAAAATTAATTTACTATTTGATATTTTCTACGTATTTTAGTTTGTTATTTTAAAATGTCAACCTTAGTCAAATGAATTAATTACTCTTTCAGTCTTTCATTCAAAAATTTTAATTTTTCAAACATATTTTCAGACTAAAGATTTTTTAAAGTTACTTTAAAACTACAAAAAGTTATTCAACATTGTTTAATAACATATATGTTTTTAAATTTGTAATTTTTTTAACCTTTGAGAATACTGAACACATATCTATATATAGTTAAATAACCCAGCATAGTTTCGACAGAGATCCTCAATTAAAATAGTTATTATATCATACGCTGACATATCTACTTGAATATTTGTTAAATCAGTTTCATTACTAAAGCAAACTTTAGCATAGTTAATTAAATGTCACTAATGCAAATAGGAAATATTTCTAAATATATCTATATAGCATCTTAAAATGGATAGAATGGTTAGAATAAATAGTTTCCATGTTAAAGATAGTTAACATATAGTTTCATTATGTATAAGAGAATATTTGATATACTATTGATTACTTATCTAGAAATTGCTATTAATTATAATGGTTATAGACATAGATATATCTATTTCCCCAACGTCCCAATTCATTACCCAGAAACCCTCAGAACCCGCCGCCAGCATCAATCCATGAAATTGTTAAAAAAAGCCATATCTTCAAATACCCACTCGCTACATAAACTGTCTCCAAAACCTCTTCGTTATACAGGAAAACTCCGCCAACCTCTTTCAAGGACTGCACTACGATTTCACTCTTACTTCCCCTATACTACTGATTTAATAAACTCTACTTAAATACGTAACTATGCTTATTAACTAAATCATTCATACATAGATTCCCATTATTGTATGTATATAAAAAATATAAATACACGCTTATTATTATTATTATTATTTTTATATTATGGTTTGTTTGTTTATTTATTTTTATATAGATTGTTTGTTTATTGAGAGAGAAAAGAATTCATATCTATGGTTATAGATATTATCATCACCTAATACAATGTTTAAATATTAATTGTACACCTTTAAACAATAGTTTATTGTTTATTAGATGTTTGAAAAATATTTTTATTTAAAAAATTTAATGGAATACTTTATTTAGATAATAAAAATAAATTGTAATTTGAATAAATATCTGAAAAAAATTTACTTACTAATTGTTTCTAAACACTTTGTTTAAAGACGTAATAGTTTATAATGAAGAGATTGCAAGATTTTGTGTGTTGTTTAATTTTAAAATTATATTTATATTTAAATTCGACCTTTAAATATTTGCTTTAAAATATTAACAAGTTACCTTAAAGAAAAATAATTTTATTTGAAGGTATATCATATGATGAATGACATGACCGGGTGATTCCATTTTGCAATGAAGATCTGTCTTAGTTTCTTAAGTATTACAGAACAAATTAAACGAAACGGTTCTTTATTTAATTTTTTTCGCTCTTATTAACAATTTCGAATAATTTTACAAGTATACATGGAATTATGCGGTCGTATATAATGAAGACATATAAAATATTCTACTTTAAATTAAACATTGTAATTGTATTGACAACATTTATAAACAAAAATTACCATAAAAAACAAATATCTATATTGTGATTAAAAATTAACACATTTTAAACAAATGCATATATTTTACTGTTTTCGAATTCGATGATTATCGGAATCAGGTTTGATTGCAAAAATAAATAAAAAGCCATTTAATTCAGTATCTACTAACTGTAATTTAAAAAAAAAATTGCTAGATGGATTTATTGGCTCTATTTATTTTGAGTTTTAAATGAGTCCTAATTCCAATTTGAAAAAAAAAATTTTTAAATGTTGAAAATATTTGTAAATATACTATTAAATGTATATTTTTAATGTTGAAGTGTAAATGAAGAAACTTATGAATTAATGCAAATATAGAAAAATCTAACAATTGATCGCTTTTAATATTATTATGTAACCATTTATATAAATAAAACAAATGATTTTATCAGTTATTAATGTTTTGAACTATGTTATTTTTTAATGTTTAATTGTATTGAAAATTGTACAACATTTTTTATGAAAAATCCTAGTAATATATAATATTTTATTTGTAAATAGTAAAGAATTATAGTTGAATGTACAATTGTCATCTCATGCCATATCTATATTATACAAAGGCTATTATGTTATTATATTATTATTTTATTTTGTGTATGTATTTATGAGTGTTTTATTATATATATATTATTAAATATGTTTTATTACAAAAAATGTTCGCACAATTACTCAATAATAGATAATACATTTCTAGGCCGGAGTTATCGACATCACTCATCACAATATAAATATTATTATATTTTGTATTTAATTATCATGAGAAATTTAATTAAAAAATCTAAACATTTTTTAAGCAAGAAAAATCGGTTTCACTACATAATTTTTCATGATTGTCGGCAGCGAATTTTTAATATTTGAAAATGTATTAATTTTTAGAATAAATAAAACAATTACAATCATGATTGAAAAAAATAAATGCAGTGATTGTCGAATTAATCAATTTCAATTATATTTAATATATCCATGGATATTTTTATCTATTTAAAATTTTTATAATAAAGTTAATGTATTCATAATTAGTAGGTTGAATCATCGCTCATATACATGTACACGCTAAAGCCAATTTGCACTGCAGCCAAACCGCTGCAGCTACTGTTATGAGAGATCCAATACACCTGATATAAAGTCCCCTATTGTACCAATATTTAGTCTTGTGTTGTATTAAATATATTGTGTTATTTGTGCAGTTAACTATTTATAATTAAAGCAAGTTATGCGCATGCGTATCATTTATTGATTAATTCTTTGTATAATATGACGAGCCTATTTCAGTTCTTGGTTCCGTGTTGGACAAAACTATATCTGGAAAAGTAAAAGAGTAAAAGAGACGTACATAGCTATAGTTAACATTGCGTGTCATTGACTTCATTGGTTCAATTAATTAGAGTTTTTGAAAACATTTTTATATAAAATAGCTCAATGCATCATTTTGTTCAATTTCATTATTGTGTTTAAACTGAAAGTGGTAAGTACACGATTACTGGAAAATCACAAATTAATAGTATATATAACGAGTAAATAATTCTTCTTTTTTTATTTATTAATAACATTTTTTTTGGTATTTTAATTATTTATATTTAGTATTTGCTTGTCAGTAATTCTAAATATATATTTTTAATAATATATTCATTACTGCTTGTGATATGAATGAGCTCTATCATGATTTGTTCTATTACCCTATCTTTCTTACAGTAATGCTTCGTGTTCGTGATGACAACGGTAGTGGGGTTAAAGTGGTCAGCGCAGGAACATTCGATGAACTCCTGGAGAAAGGCTGTGAAAAACTAAATTTGAACCGAGATGAAGTGAAACTGAAAACTTTAGATAATGTTGATGTTGAAGATGACGACGGAGTTCAATATGCAATTAAAGAAAAAGTCGTTATTATATTTAAACAGTAAGCCTGGTTAACAATTAAGTAAAAAAATATTATAAGTTATGTGATCATTTTAATTTTAATTATTTTATTCAGAATCGATCAACATGGCGCTATTTCTATGCCGACTTCTTCATTTGTTGTAAAGTAAGTAAATATTTAATTTATATTTATAAATGATACGTTTAAAATAATTTAAGTTAAACAAATTTCAAACACTTTCGAAATGAAATAATGAAATAATTTAAATGATATAATTTAACTTTTTAAATTCATCATACAACATATATTTTGAATCTTGAATATTGCTGAATGGTATTTAAGCAATTTTATCATATCTTATCGTATTCGGGGCGTTGACCTAGATTCACGATAACAATAGTTTATGGCGTCACAAGCAAATATTTTTGGACTTCCAGTAGTATTATATATTTTTGGATATTCTATATGTTTCTAGTTATACAAAACACTTTTTATGCAAAAAAATCTAAATCAATTTTGATTTATCTAAATAAAACATCTTTTAACCATTTTAAATAAAATATTTTTTAAAATCTTGTTTTGGGTATCTTATATAAATAAATTGTGTCAAAAAATGAATATTGCAATTTGTTTGAGATCCTGAGTATATTGTGATGCTCTTTTGCTTCATTACTGTAATGCTCTATTTGTATTACTTATTAGGAATTGTTATATTATTTGCATAATTATAACACTTAAAGAATACAGATGTTTTCTCTTTAATTTGATTGCAGTAAAAAAAAAAGTGAATTGAACGCTGATAAAAATGATTTATCTGCTGAGACGGAAATATATGAAGAACCCAATGAGTCTCTTGAAGCAAAATTAGCATTAAATATCAAATTAATTGCGATAGATATGAATCTTGAACTTGAAGATAAAAACGGACTCACCATTTTTAAACTACCAATGCAACTAACTGATGAAAATTTAAAAGACAAATTGAAAAGCTTTGAACTGGGTGCCATACAACTTGATAAAGATCATCGATACATTCTTTTGACAGGAATGACTGGCGTTGGAAAAAGTATGTTCCTCAACTTCATTGTCAATTACGTTTATGGAGTAAACTATAAAGACAGTTTTCGCTTCAAACTCATTGTTGAATCTGAGGAAATTGGTGAACGAGATGAAGGTGCAAGTTTGAGTCAA
>JAUZND010057154.1:0-18654 GCA_034780555.1 Coelogynopora nodosa
TCACATATATGTATCAATGGTTTGCTTTGGGGAGGGGGGGATTAGAGGGGCCTATTTATATTTTTCATGCCAAGCACCAAACTCAAAACTTTGACACATGCCTTTTTCTCAAATACATAAGTTAGAGATGGGGGGGGGGCTTTTTTTTCACACCCTCCCTAACTCAAAAACCTGGACACTTATGAGAGATAGGAGTGTGGCTGGTGTGAATCAACCAGAAATTCTCAGAAAACTCTTTTGAAACAAAATCTTACATTTCAAACTGATTAGACTATATTGTTAAGTTTTGGAAATGTGAATAAGGCATCTGCACAGGTTTCCAAAGTTATATGGTCAATTTAGTTTGTTTAGTTTTAATAAGAAAAGATTACAATGTAAATAAGCACAAACAAACTTTAGTTAACAAGTTTACGAGTTCATGGGCCACTTCTAAGGTAACACCTCTTAAGGGAAATGGCTTATCTAGAATATGCAGAGATTTCAAAGTTACAGATAATCAGCATATTAAACAAACTGCAGCCACTACACTTGACATTGATCTGAAAAATTAGTACTTACAGAGAAATACCATTTGATGATGCAATTAAAGAATTGATGACTATTAAAACAATGTACTAGTGACCTTTTGAGTATTATTACTTGATGTTTAGTGTCAGTGTTTCACCTAGTATATTTCATCAAGCCATAGATACCATTATTGAGGGTATTGCAGAAGTCTATGCATATCAAGATTATATAATTATTTTCAGTGAAACTAAGAAACAACATATTGAGATATTGCAACAACTACCAATGATATTGAATGAGAAAAATGCAAAAAGAAAGCTAATAAATAATTTAAAAGAAATTTAAAAATCTTAGATATAATATTTATGGAAATGGTATTTCTCCAGATGTAGAATGCATCAGGGCTACACAAAAAGCTCCCACTTGTAAAACTGCAGATGAATTGTAATCACATTTAGGGTTTCTGCAGTAAGCAAGATTGTTCTAAAATTTTCAGAAATTAGAATACTTTTTGTAATTGTTGAAAAATTTTTAAAGGCTCTTTAAAATTTAGAAAGAAAGTAGAGAGAGGAAAGCAAAACATAATTTTATAAATATTAATCATAAACCAACAGTTGAACTCAAATTAAGAAATGGTATCTCCTTGTATAAATACTAAAATAAATATTACAATTAGCAATACAAGAGAGGTGATGTAATAAAACCTTCTATAGTATTAATAGAAAACAAAAGTAAGTTTTTATTAAATAAATACAACATTAATGCTATAACTATGTATAATATGTTTTTTATATATATTTTAATGATAATTTCTCAAATTTTCCAAGAACTAAAGATTATTTATGTTCAGATCATGAATTGTACATCACTCTTCTAATTAATTTTATTATAGATTAATAGTTAATTTATTCAGTAGACTTTTTAAATATGCTTATAGATCTATTGAAATATTTTATTGATTTGTTAGCCAAATTATTAATTATCACAAGTTATTTAAAATAATTAGATAATAAAATATAATAATACTATAACTTAGTATATTATCAGATAATGTATTTGGTTAATATGTAGAGATTAATTTCTTAAATCTTTAAGCAGTTTGCTTAATTTTTATTTAAATCATGAATTGTACATGACTATTATAATAATTCAATATATGTTAATATATGACATATAAAATGAATAATAGCAACACTACTTTGTACATATATTTTAATACATTTTTTTTAAGTATACAGAATATTATGAAGCTTTGACTATAATAAAATAATTTATTATTTAGAAATTTATTAAATATCTTGGTATTTAATTATTAGTTTCAGAATTTGAAAATTTAACTTTAAAAAATTGATTCAAAAATTCAGTTAATCACTATACTATATTATATTTATAGAAGCATTTTTTATGTCTTAATATTTTTATATAGTAAATTATTAAAAAATAATATTGATTTTATTAGATAATCAATAAATACAATTATTAATTGAATGTTCTATATTTTATACAGCTAAGCAAATATTCATTTGGTATACTTGACTCAAATACACATATTTGTAAAATTTAAAATTAACACAATATTAAAAAAATTGTATACATACAATGAATCAAATATTATATTTAACTTTGTTTTTCTATAATCCAAGTGGAAGAATTTAGTTATTTCAAACAGTATATTTATTGTTATAAACATAATAAAAACTTTAATTATGTTAAAATATACATAAACTGATTTTATAAAACATAAGAACATTATTTACAGAAAGTAGCATTGCTCAGTGCTCAAAATTTACTCAGTAAAAAGTATGGTGTTCTCTCAAATGTTGTGTTTGATTTAAATAATCATTAGTATACTTAAAAATGATAGTAAGCTAGGCACAAATTCTTAGTCAAATAAGTAACTAATAATAATTTTTGTAGTCTGTAATTGTAACTATGGCATGCATATTTGATATTATATTTACATTTAGATTCATTGCTCCTTGGATACTGTATATATTTTAATATGATGTGCATATTATATGTTTAGATATATACAGCTCCTTATTTTTAAAAGTTTTATAGGTAAAAGGGGGCTACAAAGTGACAGATCATCAATTTTATTGCAGTTTTATCATGGCTGGATCCAAGAATACATGATACATTGTGCTTAATTTTCCTTATTAGCTTATTAATGAATTGTATTAACTATTTGTATGCTGTATATTACTATTAGCATGATATGTTTATAATATTTTTTATATGTTTATTATTTATAAAATAAAACTAAAGTACCCATAATATTGAAAAAAGGTTAAGATAATATGTTGAACTCCTCTGCTCTAGAAACTTAATTTCATATAAATGTTTGTATTGACGTCTATTGATATGAAAATATATGTAACAATAATATATTAATATGAAACTTTTACTATAATTACATACAACTTAATTGGGCAGTTAATCAGATTCTCACATTAAATTATTATTTGTAAATAACAAATATTAAGCAATGCCAATAAATTTAATCTGAAAAAACACAATATAGTGATAATAGAAAATAATAAAACAGAAAGTACATAATAATGTTAATGATATTACAGTCTGATAATAATGATGCTTCTAATAGAGGAAATTGCTGAAAATCTCTTCCTTTGTAGATATATATCCATAAAAACTCTTGGAGATGATAATCAAACAGTTGATGTGCACCATTGATATTGACCAGGCCTTACAAGTTACAATTGAGCCAGGCAAGCTGCCATCCAGTTCCATGCATGGAACTAGAAGGCAGCTGGCCTGGGGCAATTGTAAGGCAAATCATTTGAGGTCAATATCATTATCAATGAGAAACAAGCCCATGGCCATGGTCATGGAATTAGTGTGGACACAACTTAATTTTTAACTTATATATATTATTTAACTAACTATGATATATTTATGTTATTAAAATATACATCAAATTACGTTAAAATAATTGGAAAAAATTTAACACGGGAATCATCAACATTGACCATAATGTGTGCTGTTTCGCCTTTTAATAAAACGAATTTGCATACCACATATTATATATACATATATCTCTTATATGAATGATCGATTTGTGTTAATTCAAGAGAGAACTCAAAGACCAAAATAATGGGTAAACAAGAGCATAATTGATTATTAAATAATTAGGACCGACTTATAATAATACTTTAATTTTTTGTTTGATGCTGTAAGAAGTGTTATGGTAAAGGGTCGGCTTGAAAACAAGTCTTTTAAATTAAAAAAGCGTTTTAACAAATAATACAAATTGAAACAAATAGTATTTGTAAGAATAAACGTTTAATACATGCGCATCCGGGTCAATCTAGCTCAAGAAATCGTTATTTATATTTAATTTAATTAAGACGTCTAAATGTAATTAAAGAAGAAAAGTTATATACTTACGCAATTTCACATGACTATTTGGAACATTTTAGACTACCTTAGACATTATTTTTCATTTCGAGCTAGGGTTGTTTTAAGTTGAAAGTGATATTTTACTATTTTTTCTATTATAACTAATAATTGATCTACAATGTTTTATTTTTCTTTCCACCAAATATTAAAACTAGAAGACGTAATTAAAGTACTCCTAATAATTAATTTAGAATTAATGTATTGCGAGGTATTAGCATTAGCATAACTTTAAAAGACTCTCCTGAGAAATTGTGCTCAAAAGCTATAATTCGAAATTGTCATAAATGTTGTTCTAAATAAGTTATTAACTTGCCATCTTTTTATATAAAGTAAGTTCTTCCCAAATATTACGAATATGCTACTACCTCCGATTGGAGAAATAATGTTTATTTATTAACCCTTCGTATCTAGACATATTTTGTTGGGTTTGCTACATGGTGGGGGTTGATATTCCCCCCCTCCCCCCCTGGAAAAAAACTTCCTATCATCCTTTTAAGCTGAAATTTGGCATGTAGACACCTTCTAAAGACTAGTCGAGCTATTTTATTTTTCAAAATAAAATCGATTGATATAATTTTTATGACCTGATTACGTCGTAAAGTCTAGTTAATAGGAAAATAACTATATATGCTATAACTTTTGATCAATGCAACCAATTGACTTGATTCTTTTTGCATCTGATTCGATCAGAATCACTATATCTATATTTGTTTGGTATATATTTTTATTTATACAACTTTTTTAAAATAATCCATAAGTAGTATAACTGCTATTTAAGTATTATTTTAGATTGCTTGTTATTTTAATAAATTAATAATTCAAGTTGTAGCTACAATATCATTGGAAAGTATGAAATCACATAGGGTATAAAATAATTCAATAATAACACAATTTTTTCCTGGTATGTAAAAATATTCGAAATTATATTTTTTAGTAGAGTGTACGGAGTAAAAATATCAGGGGTATACATTATAATATAGTTCAATTAAAAAAAAATGTTTTTGAAAAAATATTACCATACCCCCTTTTTACATAATAAGGGTTAATATTATCCCATTTAAACAATTAATTTTGCATAATTCTCTTAAGTGATATATATGCATATAAGTATATGCGTATAATGTAACAATATAATAATAGCAATACTATCCGGATATTATTAATATGCCCACAAGATTGGATACTTAGATATAATCTACATACGTATATATAAATGATGTATATCATTATATATCCACAAGATTAAAAAAAACACAATCTGGATATTGTAACTGAAATGAAAGTATTTTATTGCGTAACTTTCTAAATTAATTTTATTACAAAAAGATTTTATTTACATAAATAATACACAATTAATTTTTTTTTAATATTTGAAAATTAAGAGTTACATTTGTCTGTTGGAAGTGGCTGAAAGATTGATAGAAACTTATCGGATACACATTCTAGCTACTGTATTTCACAAGTGGAATAACATTTTCAGAAAAACTGTTGCAAAATACATATTTTAATTCAGTTACATACTAAGAATATATTTTTTTGAGGTTAAACAAATCCAAAAATATTAATACTTAGAGACCACTGTTAATAAATTCTTTTCAGTTTATTTAAGTTAAAGATCTTTGTTAAACTTGCCAGTCTTTCATGAGAACATATGTCTTTAAAACAAGTTTAACTATAGAGCTCATATAGTATGTTCGGAAGCTAGAGAAAATCCCACACGCTCTGGAGATACGTAACCAAAGAATATTGACAAAAAAGCAAAGCCTTGTTTTCGCCTGTTAAAAAGTGGAAATAATGTTGTTTTAAACTGCAATAGTTGCCATATCGACTAAACAACTCGGTTAGACATCTGAACAGATTGAATAAGAACCGCCATCACTATATTTGTGAGTATTCTATATGCTTTGGACTCCACAATTGCGGTTTACACTTTTCTACACTTTTCCCATTAAAGAAAATGTAAAAACAAAACAGTTGAAAAATATTAATATATTCAAAAATTAATATATTGATATAAAAGAATATTATTGACGTAATATTTTGTACATAATGAAACAAAATGATACATAAGAGTGCCCCAGAAATTTGAAATGGACCTATAGATAGGAATTTTGTTCAATGTATACTCCAATATAATTTACATACGGATGCAGGCAGAGCTGTTTAGTTAAACATTTAAAATTATCGATTGCTATTTAATTCTCATTGTGGATAAGGGCTTGAGGGGCACATTGAAATACATTATAATATAATACAAATATAATAAGCAAAGCTTTTAGAATATTTTTAGTAGTAGATAAATTCCATTTCAATATTTCGGTTCAATGGTATGCAGACTATTAATTAAAAAATAACTATTACAGAAGGGGTAATGCATGAAAAACACGCATAACAATTTTGTCGTACGAAGATATTATGGCAAACACATAAGATAGAATATGTAAGATATAATACATTTCCTACATAATTTATATCTGAAATATGTTAACTACAAACATATTTACACATATTTTCAATAGACACGAGCACATGATTAAGTCCAATAAAATAATTTAAATTAGATTTTAATTATGTGTTATTTCTAGGCATTAAAAATAATATAATTTCGCATTTTACGAACTATAACACAATTCCGCAATTCCAAAAAAGCAGAATTAATTTTAAAAACTTTTTACGACAAACAACACTAACGAAGTATGGCATTACAAATGTAATTGATGAGTAATTTCATTTTATTTAGGTTAAAAATTAGGCTTAAAACTAAAACTAAAATCAACATGGCTGAGTTTTGGCGGTGATTATGGTGATTTGTCGAAATATTACATGAAATGTTGCGGTCAACTATATACATGGTTTTGGTGTGCAGAATCAGAAGAACCTTTTAATCACAGGAACCAGCCACCGCACCCAACTAGGAACACGACGGTCTGGTGATTGAGACAAACTAGCATAGCTCACCGGGACACTATCCCCGTACAAATGATTCCTTTCCTCCGCTAGGGCACGGCGAAGAGCCGGATTCCGTGTCTCAACTAACAGCTGACTCTCAAGGTCACTCTCGACAGATCGATGGCCGAAGTTGGAGGAGCCAATCAGTGTCAAGCTGGGCCAGCTGTCGTTAGGGGGGGTCAACCATAGGCCCTTGGCGTGGAATGTCCAGCCGGGTTTGACGTATTCGGACAGGGAGATGGGTAGGAGGGGTTGAGTGAGGGAGGAGAGGAATTGACGAGCGATCTCTGTGTAGACCACGGGAATGTAGCCCTTGGGGAGTTTGGCCTCGAAGAAGCTGTTCGCCTGGAAGACAGTTCCTTAATCAGATAGATTCTGTGTGGCGCAATAGTGGTTGAGTTTGAAGGTTCATACTAGTCGAATAATGGTTCACAATTTAAGATTTCTAATCACGAACGATTATTTAATCCGCGGGTTTTCATGAGTTGATTTTTAATGATGTTTTTAGTGGTTCAAACGAAAATAGTATATATCAATAATACGTCATACATAAAAATAAAAACGAACATGAAATCGAAACAATATTGAGCAAACATTCTCTGAATTTTTTTCAGTGTTGAGACGTATTAAAAAGTAATTTATACGGTTTTCAAGAGTTGAGGGACACTGCAATAAATTGTCATTAAATGTGTAATAAATTCTTGCAACTTTTTAATATTTTCGGCTTTTAGATAATAAATGATAACGACACACACATAATTTAGATAAACGCACCACAGAACATACAGATTAGTTCCAAACAAGACTATGACTTCACTGGGAATTCAAACATTACGGAAGAATGAGCGGCACATAGTTTGTTCAGCCAATCAGACAATTACAATTTATTGTAAAGTTTAGCTAAGATCACCAAGAACTTTAGAAGATACTTTAATAATCATAAAAATAAGTAGGTAAACATTAATTGAAGCAAGTTATTTTTGTTTAAACGTTGAAAATTCTTAAATTGAATCTCAAATGCTAAAAAAAACAACATAAAATGATAAACTTATTCATTAAAATTTTACATTAAATTAGATGGTACCATGGAGATATAGGCGAGTGGTGTACCTGAGGTGCTGCAGTGAGAATGCTGACCTGAACAGGCGGTTGACACTTTGCCATCGTCACCAGTGCAGCTTCATAGGCATCAACCAGATTGAAGTAGCCCGAGGCCAGGTCCAACCTCGACCCAGGAAGACACACCTCTCCGCCACTCAGTAGACGATGAGTCACCTGAAATAGATATAAACTAGTGGTCAGAAGTGAGTGACAGTAGTATAGCAAAACCTTTTCTATAATCAATATGATTCCCATTTATCAGGGTTCGTAGAAACCAGACAAATTTCGAGGATGAAAATCGATTTTGTGAATATGTTGAATGAGAATTTATTCTAGCTCCGATAATGACTTATATATATATATATAAAATAACTAATACAATAATGACATATTAAATTTACACCAATTGCAAATTATTTATACAATTATAAAATATGATTACCACTATTTCAGTCTTCATTGTCTATTATATAATTTTGCAACGTTACAGTGAACAATGATTATTATCACAAAATTTCACAAATAAAATAACTATTGCAGACACAAATTTACATATTCAGAAACCCCAAGTATGAAAATGTTAAATGAGAATATTTTAATGGTAAAATAAAAAAATTAAATATTTTTGAGGGCTTTCGAGAGTATTCTGGGGTCTGTATGAATCCTAATTTATGCATTTTATTGTGACTAACATATTATCAGGGTTCTCACAGGATTCTCTCAAATAAATTCCCTAACTTTTCCAGGGTTACATCACCTGACATGCAAGCCTAATAGTAGTGTAATAAACAGACGTGTCATTTGATGGACTGTAACTACTAATCGTTTATAATACTGTACAGTATTACATCTAATTTATAGACTGAGACCTCGGGGATTCTATTTTATTATTGTTTAATTGGCCCAGGTACGCAAAAATATTTACTAACAATAAAATAAAATTTCCTGACCACATTTTAAAATAATATTAATCATGTCCATAAAATATGTGTTCTGGCATATGATGCAATTTTAGTGATCTAAAACTACTTATATTTGCCATGAGTAACTTTCTTAAAGACGCTCAAAAAAATAATTATAATCGAAAACTCTGAAACGTTATAGTGCAAAAACCGATAGACTCATATAAAAATTATTTTTGATAAGTTATCTTATTGGCGGTGTCATCGTGGATACATCCAGCACCAGGATCCTTTGAAAGCTATTTAACATGCAGTTCACCATGGCGATTCTAAATATATAATTTGTAATCTGATTAGATGCTTGGTTAGCTGTCTATTTAGCGATAGCCCTGATGAAGTATTACACGAAAGTTGACTCGGCTTCTTTCTATTTTTGTTGCTTTTCCCCGTGTTAATAAGGGTCACCGTGTGCGTGCCTGAGTTAGTGACGCTGGAGGACACCTTCCTCTCTCTCTCACTCCAGAGTCACCTGCTCGATGACATGTTCAGTCTCTCTCTCTCTCACTCCAGAGTCACCTGCTCGATGACATGTTCAGTCTCTCTCTCTCTCTCTCCAGAGTCACCTGCTCGATGACATGTTCAGTCTCTCTCTCTCTCTCACTCCAGAGTCACCTGCTCGATGACATGTTCAGTCTCTCTCTCTCACCTGCTCGTCCTGTCGGACCCCGGCGAGCGCCATCTGCACCAACGGACAGACGACAGTGTCAGAGTCAGCTGAAGAGGGAACGCCCACCTGTTGAGAGAGAGCGAGTTCAGAGGCAAGGAACTTGGAGGCCCGTTGGTGAAGGGTGGCGAGGAACACCGACTGTTTACCTAGAACAAGTATCATAGAACATGGTATGAATTTCACTATGAATAAAAACAACAAACAAATAATATTAAAAATTTTTAAAACTTATTATCTATATTTTTTCCAATAGCTATAAAATATTTATTATCTGTAAAACAAGAGATTCCAGATAATACCATGTTCTAATATAATATAGCAAAATGTATTCCAGTGTATATGTAAGTAATTACAGAGGATGGCAACAAAAAGTTGTTGAATTATATGTACAATCACACTATAATATAAATAACAATAATAAAGTCAATACTAATAAAGTCAAAATCCTCCACAGTCAAAAGATCGTAATTATAAGAGATAGGCTTTTATTTTATCTTCAAAACGTTCAAAATTCCACCCAGTTTATAGAGTTAGCTATCTAATCGGAAAGAATAAATTATTTTATAATAACCTTTTCAATTCGCGATAATATGCGGATAAACAACTACACAATTTCTCTAGTTTCGTTTCCTCTATGAAAAATACCAAGAAGTAGTGACCTTTTCATCCGTATGCTGTATATTATATGCTATTTGTGTTTAATATTATTATTATGCAAAACGTATATGAATTTTATGTAAATATATAGACTAGATTGTCGCCAAAATATTTTGATTGTTGTAATTAATATTGGTTTCAATAATATGCTCTATTAAAGTATAAGAAATAAAAGAACAGAAATGGTCACTTAATATAATCCGATTATTCTGTATTAATGTAATGCAGTCTGAAATTAAGACTGAAAGTACACGAGTAACAACTTATGAACCGAAATAATAGTGTTTATCAGTTTAATACTCACATTTCTCTCACCAGATTTAGCAGCGTCAAAAGTTGCCATAAAGTTAACTTAAAATGTTCATACACAGGCTTTATGGAATGTGGTATCTATGACGAAAAAATGACTTTTTACATATTTTAGAAGACTTCAAACAGATCAAATTTAGCAGTTATGCATCATCAGTTATCAATTTGTATAGTCACAATGCAAACAACATTAAACTGTACAGATTAAATAAACACATAACATCAAATCCTATCTCTAATAATTGCGATGTCTTGAACTTGTCTGATTTTAACTACCCACTGCACAAGATAGCCCGGCATAGAAGACGAAACTGGGTAAACTTTAAGATAGAAAGAATCAAAACTTTATAAACTAAGGCATAATATAGCTAAAACTTTTACAATAAGACGCAACGCATAGCAACGACTTAATTATATTACATGGTTTGGCGATCTTCTAGATAGGGATTCTTACAGTTGAGATCAGAGAGTAAAAGTCTTAAAAGTTTAACTGGTTTAACTTCTTATAGGTTCTTTCAACAGATGATAATGAGATATATTTGTAAATAATGTCTTCTTTGCCATCTTTGGGGAAATGTAGGGAGTCGCTGTTTATTTTCATTGTGAATGTGATTTAAGTTATTGCTATGAGGAGATAGATTATTAAACGTCTCAACTGCATTTTCAATAGATGTTTCAAGGTCAATTGTGATTGGTACACTTATTGTACTGTCATCTGTATGTTTCATATAATTTTTAGTAACAATTTCTGCAATAAAGAAATAAATTAAGGCTCCACGACACTGAATTAAATTTATAATGCCAATATTTCGATACTAGTGTATCCTTTTCAAGGCAGGTGACAGAAGTGAGAAACAGTACAGATAAATAAATATTAAATACAAAGAACTCGCTGGGAATCAATATACTAATACAAAGTTAGCCAATGAAAACGAAGGAAACACAATGAAGGAAAAGCAGCAAAATACGACACAAGCAAAGTTTAACTAAACACACCTACAAAACGAATCTACACCGGAACAGACATACATAGAAAGAAATGAACAAGAGAACAGAGTACACAGAGAACATTGTACCAGCACCGAAAAAATAATTGACAGTACATAAGAATAATCAATAATTGCGAACAGTAAAATAAATGGCTGGTATGAAAGTATCACTACTTTTATTAAGAGATTTTTATTATTATGCCGACACAAAATATTTACCAAATTAATTTTTGCAATATATAATATGAGGTAAACATTTTGAAAACGGAACCTTGTCTGTGGAACTCCACCAGTGACCGGTAAACACCAGCTATCAAATCAAGAATGACCCTCTACAAAAGGTTCCAGCCCCACTCACAGGTCTCAGGATCCAGTCCCCCCTGTGGCAGTGTCAACAGCCCCTCCCTCGACAGCGTGTAGGAGAGTCCCGACACCAGGTCCACCAGACGCTCGTAGTAATCGGCCAGCGGGGCACACCGCTCGATGGTGACGTAGCGGTCCTGTCGATAGCTGAAGTAGTCCGCGCTCAGGTTGGCTCTGTAGAGCGCCAAAGAGAACACAGGAGAGTAAAGAGTCCAGTTATTGATTCATTTATTTTATTTAAATGGACTTTGTGAATGTGAAAATCAGACAAATTAGATATTATCAAAAAAATAATAGTGCTCTATTTAAAACAAATTTTAGTTCTCGAGTTATTAGACTCTTGTAATGGTTACTTAATTGCTTATCTGTTCCGGTGAAATTAATTTAATAATTAACAGCGTATACCATCAAGTGCTGATTGGGCTTAACATGAAAACAAAATTGCAGTTTAAAAACTATGATGTAAATGTAATAATTTGCATTGTTGTCAAACTTTTTTGTTTGTTAAATACAATTTTAAATGATATAATACTTCGTTAAGTAAATTTATAAAATAAATTCATTACAGCGGATCGATTAAGCGAATTTATTAAAGTGGATCTATTAAACGAATTTATCAGAATGAATCTATTAAGCAAATTTATCAGAGTGGATCTATTAAGCGAATTTATCAGAGTGGATCTATTTAGCGAATTTATCAGTGGATCTATTAAGCGAATTTATCAGAATTAATCTGACTATTAAGCAAATTTAGCAAAGTAAATCTATTATTCGAATTTATTAGAATGAATCTATTAAGCGAATTTATCAGTGTGAATCTATTAAGCGAATTTATCAGTGTGAATCTATTATTATTAAGCGAATTTATTAGAGTGGATCTATTAAGCGAATTTATTAGAGTGGATCTATTAAGCGAATTTATCATAGTGAATCAATTAAGCGAATTTTTCAGTGGATCTATTAAGCGAATTTATCAGAATGAATCTATTAAGCAAATTTAGCAAAGTGAATCTATTAAGCGAATTTATTAGAGTGAATCTATTAAGCGAATTTATTAGAGTGAATCTATTAAGCGAATTTATTAGTGGATCTATTAAGCGAATTTATCAGTGGATCTATTAAGCGAATTTATCAGAGTGGATCTATTTAGCGAATTTATCAGAATGAATCTATTAAGCAAATTTATCAGAATGAATCTATTAAGCAAATTTAGCAAAGTGAATCTATTAAGCAAATTTATTAGAGTGAATCTATTAAGCGAATTTATCAGTGGATCTATTAAGCGAATTTATCAGTGGATCTATTAAGCGAATTTATCAGTGGATCTATTAAGCGAATTTATCAGAATGAATCTATTAAGCAAATTTATCAGAATGAATCTATTAAGCAAATTTAGCAAAGTAAATCTATTATTCGAATTTATTAGAATGAATCTATTATGCGAATTTATCATAGTGAATCTATTAAGCGAATTTATCAGAGTGAATCTATTAAGCGAATTTATCAGAGTGAATCTATTAAGCGAATTTATCAGAGTGGATCTATTAAGCGAATTTATTAGAGTGGATCTATTAAGCGAATTTATTAGAGTGAACAAAATTTAATAAATGAATTATACAATTTTCAGTTTAATCACTTATCCATTTTGAGATATACAACCCACTACTTCTAAATTCTATTCGTTAAGCGTAGGGTGCAACTAAATCTCATTTTAATGAATTGCTCAAACCAGCTCCGCCCGAAAAGATTATAAACATTTTATTGTTAATTACAACATGAGCATATCAAGAAAAATCCAAGGACACCAGTATGCCCAACTCTCACCCACTAAGCATGACGTCATCGTCAAAGAGGTAGACCTTCATGTGCTGCAGATTGACAGTCTCACTGAACTTGCCCGGCAGCAACCGCTTCACCCAGCCGCGCAACCGAGGACTGTGGAAGAGGGAGACGGTCACCAGGTCTGCGTAGCGGTTGAGCAGCGGTGTGAGCACTGTACGGGAACTCATTGGTCTCTGCTGGTCGCCCTGTACCCCCCCGCTCTCCACGTCGTCGACTGACAGACGGGACCCGCGGGTGCATTCGAGCAGGATCTTGAGGCGGAAGTTGGGATCGCGATCAGGGGCTGAGCAGGCGGACTCTAAGCAGCGGATCTGAACCGGGAGACAATCAATGATGTTCTCAGTTCTCAATGGCCGAGTACATAGTTGGTAACTAACAAAGAATGTAGGATGGTAAAGAAGCTTACTTTCATATTTCAGCAGTAATGTTAATTTACATGTGCGTCGACATTTTAGAAATTGATGAAATACGTTTATTAGTTTACGAAAATAAGATTCGCAAATTAAAGGTGCTAGTGTGTTATTTATAAATTTGTGTATTTATGTCATTAGATAATAAATAAAAAATGCTTTTAATTTTTAGTCCTAAAGAAAATTAATTACGAAAGTTTAAAAACTCATGTTGCCGTTTTGATATTGTCGAGTGCGCACAATGTTATATTTCAATATACACCATTATAAAGTGCAGTACCAATTAAAATTAATTACTAAATAATCTATGGTTATAACATATCTATCACATAAGATATTGTGCTATACTAATCTATATTATAGCCAATTTATCAAAAATGTCCCATTTAAGTATGTTTTCACTAAAACAGAGCCTTTAGCCAGGAATGAGACTTTCACAATATATTTTTTGGTGCGCAAAATATATAAAATCCGTTTACTACAATAGCGGGGATATCTGCAAACGTATAAATTAGATTTGAAATATTGAATAAATGCTTTCAGCTTTTGCCAGCCTATAAGAATTCAGATTTGTTAAATTTAAGAAAAGTAAGTTTAAAAAAACAGGTTAAAGAGCACATGTAAAGTGCATTTGCATATATCTTCCAATTTCTGACATGCCCTGAGGTCTAAACATAATGATGTAATTAAGTAAACACTAGCTCTTTTTTTAGCAGTTTCCAGTAACCATGAGCAAACAAACTAAGTTATCATTTAAGCTACGTTGGATGTAAGGAGCGACAAGTCTTACGCTTGATCAAAGGGTGACAAAATTTCGAAAATCTTATGGTAATTGAGGAAATTCTAATGTGAAAGAAACTGATGTGGTAATAGTTTAAACATATCTTTTAAACATAATCCCAAACGTTCTTGAATCATGACATAAATTATGGAACAGTAATGACACGGTACACACAATCGATAATTATCAACATATCCATGCAATATAATAATGATGTCATCATGGTCGTACTTCACGTGCTAAATTTGAAATAGAACGACCAAACTGACCATATTTCACTATTTAGTCTACTGAAATATATTGTTGTGAACAAGATTTAATCAACTTTTTACCAAATCATGTTCAAGTGAACCAGTTCCCACGTAGAGTGATGCAATCACAATACGATGCTTAGCAGTAGATGCTTTCTCCTGAAAAGGATACAATAGAAGCAAGAGGTAAACAGTATTTTATTAAGTAAAATATGTAAGTAAAACACAGGTGAATTTATAATAAAAATATATGTGCAATGTATCATTTGACTTCTCTAATACTAGAGTGCTTTCGATGTTAATGGATCTCTTCAGTAGCAAGTATGTTAGTTATATATTTACTAAATATATACTATTAATATACTATATATAAATATGTACTAAATATTTACTAAATCTCCTACTACTAAATATAAATAGTTGAATAATTATAACAATCATTTTTCATCAAAATTATAACAATGAGCATTATGCTACATATTCTTCAACAATTATAATCATAACTTCTCCTATCAATAAATTGAAATTAAAATAGTAATTATAAATAATATATGATTCATTGATGTCTTGAACACATAGTATTTTTTCAAACAAAGATTTCATTAATATATATTATTATACTTGGTAAAATAGTGCAATCCACAACACATTTGTCAAATATAAATATATTTTATAGAAATCATTATGTGGTCTACACATTCCACAACAAAAGTCTACATTGAGTAAAATATACACACAATAAAAATATTAATAAACAAAGGATAAATACATAATATTTCTATCAGCACTATAAATCAATTAAAATGTATAGTGTGGCATTATTAATGAACAATTGAACTATGAATGATTAAATACAAAGAAAGAATCTTGTTTACAACCTTTAACGTAGTGTAAAAGTCCTTTGGAGACTTATTAACTTTTATGTTTGATCCATTTAAAAAGAACTTTGGAGCCATTGAACCAATCCATGTTAGCATACTGAAAGAAATGAAAAAGATCACTAACAGTCAAAATTATAAAAACTCAGATTTCATTGAAACATTTTATCAGCATAATTTCAGTAGATACAAATGGCCATGGATAGCATTAAGGATATGTTATCCAAAATACAAAGAATATAATTTTTAGCTTGTATCATAAAGTGGTCATGAAACAAGAGAATAATAAAATTATTGCAACATATATTTTGGTTTATTGTAAAACTTTTTCAAGTAGATAACACTTTAAGTAATTAATCAACACAACATTAATACAATTTAAAAAATCTGGTTGGTAATAAATGACTTTCGGTAGAATTACTATAATTGTGAACAACACTATTAATGGTATTTGTGTTTTCATCAAAATAAATCCGGACATTATTTTTAGAGGTGATCTTATTTTACAATTTTACTCTAAATAAATATAAAACATATATTGGCAGGATTGTTAAAAAAAGATGGTAGTTAAATAGCCATTAGATTGACAAATGGACTGAGCTAAATACAAGTAAGAAAAGCCAGATATTTAAGTAATGATTAGATTCTATATCACTTATTGATTGATGGTTACATTTCGAAAAAATTTGTATTATTTAAATGATTAAAATGTTAAATTGCTTAAAATAGATTTGTATTGGTTGAAAAGCCACAAAATAGAATCAGTGTAGTAATGTGTTTAATGCATGTAATGAGTGTAGTCATATTTTATTATATTTAAAGGGAAAGAGGTTATCTAATGGATTAGCTAATCATGTAAGTTAAGTAGGCAAATTTGTTTGTAGGCCAAAATGTCAAACTTGACTCATTAAATAATGAGATAGTTGACAACTTAGAATACAGTCTCCTTACAGATGTCTCTTGAGCTGGGCAGAATTATGGGTAGCCTTCTTGAGTGCATCTTCCACTTTCTTTTAATCAAGGAAGGTATATTTCTCTCCAGCAAACAGTCTAATTGTCTGCAGCTGCTGTAAGGTTGCTAATGGCAATAAATAATAATAATAAGGGCATTCTCTGCCTTCAGTCCAGAAGGTATGGTGATCAAGTACAGGCCTGTACTCTTGGCATTAGTCAATTGATTTGCACTACCATATTATATAAAAGTGTAGGTTATAAAATAAAATAATGTCCTTTAATTAAAATATTATTTATAAATACTATGCTGAAGTAACCCCCCTTAATAGTGTAATATGTTTAAAAATAGTAAAAAATATAGATACTTTATATTAAATATTGCAGGAATGCTAATAATATTGCATATTACAGGATTGAGTCAAAATAGTGTGAGCACTGAAATATATCTTGCAGCTTGTGGCAATACTGCTAATTATATAAGTGGAGTTTATCTTTATGACCTTTTCATGGATATTGATATATAGTTATGGAGCATTGCATAACAAGCACTTTTGATTATAAGAAATCATTCAATAAAACAATTTTAAATACTTTTTGATATATACATGTATTCTATTGATAACTAATTTATTAAACATTTTAATTTTGGTATTGTGATAAAAATTTGATAATTAGATACCTTCTTAAGCTATTTTTTTAAATTTAATCATTTAATATCAATTTTATGATCTGATTTAATGTTTGTCATAAGCTCCAATTTAGGAAAACTATAGATAAATTAAAAACAATATATGGTATGTTGACCCATATAATTGCTAAAACTTTTGATCAAGTCAATTAATTGACTTTATTCTTTTTGCATCTGATTCTAGATCATGACATCAGATCTATACTAGTTTGGTATATTTATATTATTGTACTACTTATATAAATATAAATAAAATATAAGTAGTATAAATGTCATTTGAGTAATATTTCATTAATTAATTTTATTATTCAAGTTAAATATTTTTTTTATAATAAACTTATTTTTCTATAAGGTGTAGACACTGTAGATAATTAATTATTGTTAATTAATTTTATAAAATTAAATCATGTATTTTGACTTTAAATAAAATACTCTACTAGTACTGTTACTGATATATTAAATTATCAGTAAAATATATGGGTGTAAAAGCTGTTGAAATGGCTAAAGCCTAAACTAGTGTATATAACATGCATGGTGGCTATAGTATTCAGTATTGATTTTTAAATTGGTTATTTCAAATTTAATTTACTTAAATATTAACAAAATAATATGTATAATGAAAAGAAAATTAGCCTATAAAGAAAATAAAAAACGTTAATAGTTATATTTGTAGGAAAAACATTCAATAAAAATGAACACAATGTTATTACCATGCAAAAATTAATAAAAATAACTAAAATTCACAGCATTTTAAAAACTGTAGCAATAACTAAAAATAATACATATATTACAATATTATATAATATTTATTAACCCATTAAGTGCAGCACCATAAAATAATAATTTAATTTTTTTTTCTTTCGAATTTTGTTGTTGTTAAATATGTAACTAAGAGGTGTACAACATTTGGAAACTTTAACTATATG